>PVJX010042960.1:0-13901 GCA_004027295.1 Dolichotis patagonum | reverse complement strand
TCAGTCCTGTTATAATTTGGATCTTAAATGTCCTCAGCAGGCCAATGTGTTAAAAGTCGTGGTCTCCAGCCTTCAGTGCTACTGAGAAGTAAGATCTCATGGGAAGAGGTTGGGTCATTAGTGACGTGTGATGGAAGCAGGTGTTTGGAGCCCTGGTTCCTTCTCTTTCTCTTTTGCTCCCCAGCTGCTGCGGGGTGGGCAGGTGTCCTCCACCATGTGCTCTTAAGCTATGGGTCCAAGTGACCATGGACTGGAACTCCTGAAGCCGTGAGCCAAAAAGAACTTCTCCTTCTTTAAGTTGTTCATCTCGATTATCTTGTCACGGCAACCGAAAGCTGACTAACATAAACTTTTAACCAGAAGCTCTGTAAAGACAGCAAAAACATCCTTTGGGAATTTCTTGTTCTGCATCGAATAAAATTAGAATCAGTTTACGATTATTATTTTAATACAGGTATGCATATGTAAATGGAAGTCAGATATATTGTCGTCAGGGTCTGGTGTTGATCTTCAAACCTTTAGCAAGTTGTGGCTAAAAACTTGTGTCTTCAGTGTCCTCTATATTTCTCTTCTGCTTTTTTTCTGTCTTCTTTCTCTGTGTCTCATGTTTCTCTCTTTTTATAGATGTTAGACTGGGTGTGGTGCCTTTTTGTTCCTGTTGGGTACGAACATTAATCCTTACATGTTCACTTTCTTGGATTAAGAGACACTTAGCACATTAGTAGAGCATGCTCCAGGGTGTGCCCGGTCGTTATGGAGGTACAGCCGTGGGTACTATCTGTGGTCCCTCTCCTGCACATCTCTGGTACTGTCCCCTGCTCTGCTCCCTGGTGGTCATGAATTAAGCATCTTTGATTCACCATACCCTTCCACCAGGATGTTCCTGCCTTGCAGACAGCTGACCACGGACTGAATCTCTCCAAAGTGTAAGCTAAATTAAACCTTTTCTCCTTCAAATTGTGGGTGTCAGGTGTAGTGGCCAGCAACGGGAAAGCTAATACACAGGGTGAAAATGTCACTCTGTGCTTAAGGAAATGTGAAGAGCGGAACGTGAGACTCTGCAGGCAGGGGTCCAATTACAAAAGGAAATTAGGGTCAAGCTGTTCCACCTGAGAAAATGAGACACTCCAGAGAGTGAGACCAGGAAAGAGGAAAGCGTGGAGGAGAGGAGAGGGGTGAGGTGAGTCAGGGAAAGGCTGCTGCTGGCTGGGGTGAGGCTCCTGGCCACAGTGGGATGAGCCTCAGGGATTTTAAGGACAGATTCTGAAATGTTCAGTGTGCCAGCCCTTGTCGCTCTGTAACATTCAACTGTTCTGTGCTGTATGTGTGTGTGCATGCATGTGTGTAAAGGGAATTTGTGCGTGTTTGCACCAGTGGCATGTGCAGCAGAAGTGAAGGCCACTGGAATAAGGCCTTGGGAAAGCCGTTTGGCCTTTCTTTGGCATCGTATTTTTCCAGAAGGTGGCAGGAGACTGATCGCCACACCTGTTCTTTAACACCGAATGCGGATGCTATAACATGCTTTCTGTCTACCAGCCAATGTAACTTCATCATTATTCGTATTCAACTGTGGCTCCTCTCATCTAGTTTCTCTCAGATACTTATTACAGAAATGTGTCGCATCCCAGTGTTTTGGTCGATCATAGGCCTCGTGGACAATGACGCCTGCAGCAACCTGGGTTTATTGCATATCTTGCTTGTTTTTTTTTTTTTCCGTTTGTTCTCACTTTTATCTCATGTTGTTTAGCTCCTCGTGGTCCCTAACCACGTAAAATCCATTGCTAATGTGCCAGTAAAAAGCCACTTTAAACCACTGATCCGAAACCAAATTAAAAGTGATTGCAGGCTACAGCGGAAGATCAGTGATGGTCATTGCTCCTCAGTCTGGCACAGCCTGTGCCACCCTAGGGACTGCCTTGAAGGAAAGCAAAGTGACAGATGCTGTTGAAGGGTCTGTTACCATTGGAGGCCAACTAGAGTAACACAGGCTTGAGAAGGATCTGTACCCGATACGGGGAAACTTCTAAAGACGTGAATTGAAGACCAGACCGAGAAGCGTATCCCTCTCAGTACCATGCCAATCATGGCCAAAGCAAAAAGTTGTTTTCGATGTTGAAATCAAAGGCTGGGCCCAGCTGAAGTTTTGAAATTACTGCTTGCTTTGGTGGTTTAAAATGATTCAAGGATTTTATTCAGTGCATTGTGAGTATATGAGCTTAGATGTGAAAGCAGCTGAAGGTTTGAAAACTCTAGATCAGCTGATATTGGGGAAAATTTACTTGCTGGAGCAAATCTTCAGTACCACCTAAGTTTGTGTGAATGTGCCCTGTGATATTCAATACAATGACTAGACTGCCGAACAACAGACTTCTCACAATGTATCTCAAAGTTAAGTAATATGTGCCTGTGTATTAGACAAAGGTCTCCCTTTGATGCATCTGCTTTGCTTATTCCCTTGGACCTAGGACCTATTGGATCTATCGCTGAATCGCTGCACATTACAGTGGAAGGAGACAGGCCAGCTCTCACCTTGCTTTTGTTGTTCTGGTTCAGTGCAACCTGAAAACTGCTCCCCCATTGTGAGGAACTCAGGAAGCCATACCACTTCTTGTGTAACACCATTTATCAGGGGGTGAGTTTTTGCAGCTACTTTCACATCTTCTATTGTGTGTGCTACACAGACATCTCAGGATTTGTGCCATCTTACTGAGCTTTTCAGGAGAGTCTTTCCTACAATCTCTCAGGCTTCTGGAGGACTCACCCAAGGATAATGCAAGATGCCACATAGTCCCTTGAGATCTGGATACTACACAGTACATGCATGGATCTGGTGGAATTATACAGAGAACAGCCACCTGTCATCGTGCCTCAGATTGAGTCAATAATTTATTCAACAAATATTTATTAAGCATCTCCATCATGCCATCTATGCTTCCAAGTACCGAGGATATAGCAAAACAAAGATCCTATTTTCATAGCATTTACATTCTAGTGGGAAGCCATAGGCAATAAACAGATTTGTTCAATTAAATTGTTTAATAAAAGAAAATAGACTTTGCTTGTTGAAAAGTGCTTGGGTTCTATATAAAAAATTGGGTTGAATTTTCTGAAATATGCTCAACTGGCTGTTGCATATATATTATAAACTTTAAAAACTTCCCCTAGACTAGTAGTTCATGAGGGCTTTCCAATAACTGTTTGCTCTGATGAATAAGCTGCATAAGACTTATCTGAATAACCACTCTCCTCCTCTGTTGCTCTATTAGTTGCTCTATTTGTTATCATTATTAATGCTTAATTATTACAGACACATAATATGCAAAGTATTTGGTTTCTAAATGGATCTATAAATTATATGACAAATTATAAACAAAAATGATTTTTGCTAGTGGGACACATTTGCTGGGCCAGAGAAGAGGTGGGTAGTATAGATCAGTCTGATCAATTTTCCAATGATTTAAAGGGCAATAAATTGCATCAGTCTCTGATTGAAGTGGAAAAAATTGCTCTGAGATTCGGGGAGGGATGTCTAGTCTGAAAGGACCACTGCTCATTCTGTAAAAATTCTGTACAGCATGGGACAAATTAACAACTTGCAGCTAAAATGCTGCTGTGCCAATTGAAAATGCTTTCAATATTTCATCCTGACAAGATGGAAGTGATTTCAAAAAACTGAAGGAAAACATTATGGAGAAAACCAGAAATGTACCAAAGAATGGGAGAATGATTTCACATAGTATGAAGCAGCAGCCCTCATCTGCTTTGGTGGGTGGAACTGTAGGTGGTGGCTGGGGAATGTACCTTTATCTCTGGTTGGCTAGAAAATCTCTAGCTGCCACCGTGGGCTTTGCCCTTGTCGCATTTAAGCCAAATTACTGAAGTGTGTGTTTTGCTGGATGGGCAGGTGATAGCTGGACTAAAGAACTGGTGCAATAGCTGAGCCAGATCCCTAGGGATTCCCTCCCTCCCTCCCTCTTTCCTCTTTCTTTCTTCTGCTAGGGATTTGAACTCAAGGGCTTGAACATTCTAAGCATGCTCTCTACCCCTGAGATACCCTCCTCAGCTTCTCTGGGGTTGTTTTTTATTTGGACTTCTTTCTTCTAGCTGTGACTGCTGGATCCACACAGAACTTTTGTGAAATGATCTTATGGAGCGTTTCCTAGTGCCTGGAGTACTAAACTTGCCCTGCAGCAATTTTGACATATAAATAATAATCTTTGAAGTTGCTTGCAATTTTTCCTCTTTGGAATAAAATAATAACCAGACTGTATTGACCCCAGTTATGGACCAGACATCCTTTTAAATGTGTATATTCATACTCACCTGGGCATACATGCACATGTGCATGCACGCACATTTTCTCACTCATTTAAGCCCCACAACAGGCTTCCCAGGTGCAATAGTTCTACAAGCCACAGCCCCCTCCCCACTAAATCCTCTCTGCAAACCTGAAATTTCAAAGCCTTGAAAGTGCTTTTCTTTTTTTTCTTTAAAGGTAATTCTTTTGCTGAGAAAAAAATTGCCTTCTAAACCAATGACGTTATAGTTTTATTTTATCCCCCTTGGATGAATCTTAATTTTTTCATTACAAAAATATTCATATGATTGATTAGTGGGTACTGTGTTTTGTACCAGACCTTCCTGGGGTGTGATGAAATTTGAACTCTACTGCTCTCTAAAATGAAGACATTCTGATTTCTGAGACACATCTATGCCAGGATTTCAGTAAAGAGATTCTAAGACCTGCTGTGTGATGATCCTCCTCCAGTTGAGAACACTGGGGAATAGTTAACAATTTGTCCAAGATCATACATGCGGTAGGGTCACTGAAGGTCAGATGGACTTCAGAGCCCGTGTTCTTGACCTTTACAACCGTGCACATTGGCTTCCTTAGCATACTTCTACTGACGTCAAAGCAAACCATTTACCCTCTTCTTGGAAAGGGGTGAGACTTGACCTATGTGGCTTCAAGGAGCAGGCTTAGTCCTGGCTTCTCTTTGTGCCGTGTGGAGAGGCCAGACTGGAACACTGCAAAAGAATTAGACTTTGCAATCAGAGAGGTGTGGGCTGAATCCTGGTTCCACGCAGTGGTATTGGCAAGGTATGGTCTCCTTGAGTGCATGCTTATTTACCTATAAAAAGGTTGATAATAATCAAGAAATGGTAACGGTATACTAATATTTTTATTTTCAGAGGAAAGATAGTAGGCACTGCATGGAGGCCCAAAGCTACTCTGCCATCTGGATTGTAGACACTGGTCATTGGCCATAGCTTCCACGGTGAATGACTAAATGCATGGACGTGCATGACGTGTTAGGATATAAAGTGGCCATGGGAGACAGAAGTCTGAGTGGCAGAAGAAAGGCTGTATGAGGTAGCTGGTGGCAGAACAGGTCTTTAAGGGAGTCTCATGAATGACACCTTTCTTGTCTCCCAGGACACTGTTGAAACTAAAAGTTAGATTTCATGCCAAGCTGCTTAACACTCAGAAACTGAGATTTTCCTTTGAAGCCTGCCTTATGTGAGCACCAGCTATAAGGTTATCCTTTACTAAAGTGGGGAAAAAATGCTTTGCATTTTTCTGCCAAAGTGCTACTTCTGTGGCTGTGGCTTTTGCTCACCTGGGATTTAATTAAGTCTGTGGCCCTGAATTGTCACTTCTTGCTCACAATCTGGTGTGTTCTGTCTTGGGTTTCCAGTGTGGGGTCAGAGAACCCTCATTAGAGACTGAGAGATGAAGTCATGGAACAATAATGTGTCCCCACAAAGCCCTTTGCACGGAGGGAAGATCTCCTACTTCACGTTTCTGTGTCTCTCTCCACTGCCCCCTCTCCAGACAAACATGTCTCCAGGATAGACCATGGCCAGCTCTCAAATCCATCCTCAGCCTGCACCCAGAGTTGCCTGCTTGGAGTGTGAATCTTAGGGGAGGCCTCGCCAGAGCCCCTCAGTGGGGTCCCCTAAACGAGCCTCCCAAGCCCCTTCTGGGCTGGTGTGTCTCTCTTGCCGCCCTGGCTCTCAGCACTCAGCTTCGCGGCCCACCACTCCCCAGGCCTGTGTATCTTGGGCACGCGTCCTGCAGTGCTGCAACCCTTTCCTCGCCTTAACGCAGATGCTTTGATGGTTCGGCTCAGTGCCTGCTTCGGGACAAGCTGCCGGCCTGGGCTGGGTGACTGATCTCAGAGGGGTCTGCGCAGCCCTCAGCACCCTGCCTTCCCACCACACGGCTCGGAGTCCCTCGATTAAGCTCAGTGCTACAGTGTGAGTGTTTGTCCACAGAATTCAAGCCTCGGAAACTCGGTCCCCAAAGAAATGTGTGAGTGGTACTCGGAGGTGGGACCCTCCAAAGGTGATTGGGTAATATGCCTCCTGGTAGTGGGTTATTATATTTATGGGTAAATGACTTTGTCAGGGAATAGCTTTACTATAAAAGCTGCTCTGCTCTGTCTCACCATGTGTTGCCTTGTGCCATGTTGTGATGCAAGAAATTCCCTCAGCAGATCCCTGCCTCTCAGTCTCTGGAACTGTAAGAAATAAACCTCCGCAGGGAATTTAGCTTAGTGGCTTAAGCGCCTGCCTGGCAAGCGCAAGGTCGTGAGTTCAATCCCCAGTACAAAAAAAAAAAAAAAAAAAAGAAGTAAACCTCCTTTCCTTATAGATCACCCAGCCTCAAGTTTTCTGTTGTAGCAGTGGAAAACTAATATAGACTCATACATAACATAGCAGGGTATCTTTTTTTTTTTTACCTTTTCTCCCCTTTTCATCCTTTCTTTCTCCTCTCTTTCTCTTCCTCAGTTTTGTATTCTCAATGCCAAGAATCTGTCTGTATCAATAAAACATTTTAGACTGAATGGTTGAAACGCAGATGATGATACAGTCCAGCAAGCTTGTCTTTTTGGCCTAGGCTGCTGAATTTCTGAACTCAGTGGGCTGTCACCAGCAAGGCTGAGCAAGGACTTCCCTCCCCACCCAAGAAATTAACAAAGTGCAAGTCAGAGCATAGCTTCCTTTTCCTCTTTTGCTTTTCACTCTTAAGCAATATATTTAAAGCAAATACAACTTTTGGGATATGCAGATTAACTCTCCTCTGTGGGGCAGGAAAACTGAAGAAAAATGAAAAATGATTACCTATAATCTCAATAATCTCACCACTGCTCACATTTTGTGGAGTGTCATTTCAACACACACAATCATACTGCACACACTGTGCATACTCTGACACACTGTGTTACTACGAGAATTCTCCTACTTTTAATGAGCGACTATATAGTATTACAATATATGAATTAATTGTGATTTATTTTATCAGTTTATACTTTAATCAGTCATTAATAGCAAAATAACAGGAGATACTACTATAATGAATTTTTTTATGGTAGCTTTTTTTCCCCCCATGATTTACTTCATTGGAGTAAATTCTTAAAAGTGAAGTTCTTGGTGAAAAGAATTACAAGATATTTAAGGCTTTTTGTATCTGTCATCATCTGGTTTTTCAGGTACATTGAATAATTTAACAATCATGGCAGTAGCTGGGCATTATTATTTAAACTTTTGGTCAATTTAGTAGACAGACACTGGTTTGTCCTTATATTTATTTGTATTTTGGTACTATCACAACTGAACCTTTTTTGCATTTTTATTACTGGTCATTTGTATTTCTTCTTTCTTCTTATTCTTATTCTCTGTGATTGTCTGATTTTTCTATTATAATACCAAATTTGAATGAAAGAACTAGAAGGTAAGAGACTGCTGAATTTAAGCCATAAAAATTCCATTCAACAAACATTACTGTCACCTCCATTTTGCATCATGCTCTTTATCCTTAGATAAACTTCTGTAATCTGGTGCAGGTAGAGAAAATCCTTCTGTGAGATTTGTTTGAGACTTAAATTTACTCTACAGATGATGCAATCTATTAATAACCCATATGGTGCTTATATAAATAAAAACACAAGGAATTCTTGACATAAGATGTTGTATTTGCTTGGGTAACTTCTCAGTATTTGTAGGCAATTAACTGAGAAGTCTTGTGGGAAGAGATGAATTCTCAGGGTAGGTCGCTCTTGTCAGCTGATGCTCTTGTCAAGTCTGGACCACGGCTGCTGCTGTTACAGCTACATCTTAGAGTACACAGCTTCCTGGGGACCTGTGGGTATTTGATGAGAACAATAGGAGACACGTGACTGATTTCTTGTACTTTGAACAAATAGGAAATCATATGGCTCCACAGTTGCTTTCTCTGGGCATCTACCAGGAAAGGAGAGGAGTTTGTAAGGGACAAGTTGCAAAAGAGGTTGGACTGGAACAGATCACTCTGTGTTCTGGTTCCAGCACTGCTCACTGTGTGACCTTGGTAGGTCACAGTCTCTTGTCTGTCACATGATGCTTCCTTCAAGAAGTCGCAGCTTTAGAAGGAAGGCAAGACTGATTATAGATGACAAGTACTTGTTAGCATTTGGTGCTAAAACCTTGGTGCCCCTCGTTAGGGAGCAATGCTTGCTCTATAAGTTCGAGACTAGGGTCTATATGTGACATGTGCAGTGTATTTGAAAAATGATGCTAGTGAAGGAAAAATAACAAAAAGATAGTAGTTCCTAACAGTACGGAACAAGCTTCAGGAAGTTTAAGCTTGGTGGACAAGTAAAAGATTGCTCTTTTAAGTTACATGGGGTAATTTGCTCCCTACTCATTGGTAGAATAAAATCTACTAAATTTTGGACAGACTGCCTGGGTCAGATTTATATTTATGGGTTTTTTCCCCAGGATGCTTGCTTGCCATATTTTGCCAAGGAAAAGAGATTATGTAATATAATATAAATACGTAGTACTCACTGATGTTTTTTACCCTAGTTGTGTCTCACATCTCTCTCCTATTTTTCTTTTTAACTTCAGCCTCACAATAGTCATTTAGGGAGGCAGTCAGATATTATGTGTCCAGCTTCTTTGTTGAAAAAAATGATTTTATCATTTACCCTTTGATCCCTGGGACCTTGACTGTTATATGGACCATCATTCATCATTAGAACTAGTTTATTAAACAATGATAAAAAAACAATTTTTACACAGATTTGAGGTAGGTATTATATAACACCTCTGACGCAGCTATAGAAACTGAACTTTAGAGTACTGAGTAATTTATCTAAGGTCTCAGAACACCAGAGCCAAGACTTGGCTAAGACTGACATCCAAATCTGTTTGTTGTTGGAGCCGTTGAAGCTGAATTCACATGCAGGGCTGGGGTGTGGCCTGGGCATGATTGAACTGAGAAGGAGGAGACACCTCAGGGGGCAGGATAGGCCACAGCTGAGGCCACCTGGAGACTTTCTGGGTGGTTTTCCTTAATTAGCATCGTCTGTTGCTCAGAGGGGTCCTTGAACCCCTCCCAAGATCCTGCTCAGGTTTCCTCCATTGTCCACTCAACTCCTTGTTTGTTCTGATTAAATACAGGCTGCCCAGCATCTGTCGGCCGGCTGGCCAGCAGAGTTACTAACTCTGCTGAGGATTTTGCTCCTCCTGCAGCATGCAAAGACCATGCCACTTGTTGCATTCTTTAGAGCCTTTGCCATGCACCCTTTTGGGGGATTGGATCTAGCCACAGACCCCAACAGTTTGTGTTCCGTTTTATATTCCTATTGGACTGTGCTGCTGTAGGAGTCAGAGTGTGTGTCGAAGAAAACCTTGAAGCAATACGTTTCCACTGAAGAGCTCCCATTCTTTATTCTATGGCACATACGAACTTCTTAACTTCTGCAAGTTTATAAAATTGAAGAATGCGTTGTTATTACTATTATTGCTGTTGATTTGCTTAACCAATTGTTCATAACTGAAGATTTAGAGACTGTGTCTTACTCTCAAGCTAATGAAGTAATTTGTTTCATTGGTGCTGGCAAAAGACATGAGACCCATGGGTGTGAGATAAAGGGCTGTATTTTTCATTGTGCAATGAGCGGCCTGAATAGCAGCGTACCTGCATTGACTCCTCTTGCTCTTGGATTCCATATGAGCTCAGGTGGGTGCTATACATGCAGAAATTTTGTGATATGCCAGAGGACCCTGAGATTGAGGGCATAGCATTAGCACTGAAAAAAAAAGCAGCAGAGCAGCCAATCTTCCAGTCACTGTAAGAGGGATGCTCCCCTGTAGTTACAGTGACACTGGCTTGCTAGTTACTGTTGTAATCAGCTACACAACCACTTCTGACCAGAAGACAGGAGAGCTTTGTAATGTGGTACATACCATGACGATCTGCACAGATGTTTACGGTGCGTGCTGAACTATTTCTCTAAGTGGTTGGTTGCTCAATAAATTTTAAAATTAGGGAAAGTGTTCTTTTGTAGTTATCCAAATATGTATGATTTTCAGTGCGTTTTATTGATTAGGAGAATATTTCCCATCTGTTATGATTTCATTTTAAATTGAAGAACTTCCTCTAGTAGTTTTTAAAGTGCAGATCTGGTGGTAATGAATTCCCCCAGCTTTTGCTTATATGAAAGTATCTTTATTTTTGTTTTTTCCCCATTTTATTTGAAATAGGTTTTGGGGGGAAATATTTTAATTTTATGTAGAATTCAGGTAACAGTTCCTTGTCCGGTACCTTAAAGATCTTGCCTCATTACATTTTGGTCGACCATGAATCTGATGAGCAGTTAATGATTATTTTTATTGTTGTTGCCTGGCAGTTTCTTTTTTCTTTGACCACTTCTAATATCTCCTTTTTATCATTGGTTTTCATAAGTTTAACTTTGATGTGCCCTGTTGTGGTTCTGAGTTTATTGGAGCAATGAGTTGAATTATTTAACATTTGAAAAAATTTAGATTATTACTTCTTTTAAATATTTTTCTGGCTGGGTGTAATGGTGCACTCCTGAATCCCAGCACTTGGAAGGCTGAGGCAAGACAATCACCACAACTTGGGCTTGAGGCCAACTTGGGCTACATAGTGATTTCAAGGCCAGCCTGGATTACATAGCAAGACTCTGTCTCAAAGACAAAAAAACAAAAACAAAAACAAAAACAAAAAAATTCTGCTCTGATACTTATCTCCTCTCTTTCTAGGATTCAATTTACTTGTATGTTAGGTTGATAATATTAGACAGATGATTAAGCCTCTGATCATTATTTTCTAAAGTTTCTGTTTGGAATTCAAGCGGTAATATTTTTATTTAAAATAATATGTTTTTCAGTTACTCAATTTCCAGGTAGCTACTTTTTATAATTTCTATTTTTCTGCTGAGATTACCCATCCGTTCATCTTTTTTCTTGACAGCAGTTTTAAGACCCTTGTCAACTAACATGCATCATCTCCAGATGTTTCTGTGAATATTATAAGTTACAGTTTCTCTGCCTTTTAAAGGTATCTAGTAATTTTTCATTCTATTATAGGCATTGTGAATGTTAAATTGTTCATAATGGTGATGCAGAGACAAGAATGATGAAAGATGGCACAGTCTAATTTCTTTACAGTATCTCTGGAAAATACACTGTGTTTTATGCTGACAATGTTTTTTTATAATTTTCACCACAATCTGAGATATGTTCTGAAAAAATGGGCACTCTAGAAGTATCACTTTATAACATTTAAATCTTTACAATGATCAGATAGCATGTGGACAACTTGAAAATTCAAAAATAGCACCCAGAAAGCAGAGGCTTTCATTTTTAATGTAATTTCCTCAGACTGTTAAGAACACCCTCAGGATCTTCACAGTCAGCTTCCTGTGGCAACAGCATGATTTTCGTTTCCTTCAAACATTTTGTTTTCCTTCTCTGCATGGGAGAAGGAAAATATTAATAAGCCTTTCTGATTTTTGAAAAAAGACTGTTACGTAGTGAGTCGTATTTGACTAATTATAACATAAGATGCTAATGCTGATATGTTGGAAAATATTTAAACAAATCGACATATCTTTGTTAAAATGTAAAATGCTGAAATCTATCCACATTTCCTCCCTTATTGAAAAGTAGTCCCACCTCAGTACTCCAGTGTTTGACTTGTCTGCAGAGACAGTGCCAGACAGTGGGGGAAAGTGGAGTCCGTGCTTATGAAGGAATTGCACTTTACCCGCTTCACGTCAGATGTGACCTGGTGCCATGTGGCCGGGGAAGAAGGGTAGAGCTGGCTTATCTGTGGCAGTTCAAGAGATGGGGAAAGCCTGTTCATGTTTAGTATTTTGGTCTAGAAAGTCAGTTGCGACACACAAGAAAAGCTGAAACAAGCTGCTTCCTGCAATCTTTTTGCAATAGCCTTCATATCTAAGAATTGAAGACGCTGCTTAATTCAGGCTGGGAACAGATTTTAAAATGTCAGGGCCAGCTGGAGAATGATTCTCTCAAAGTCCTGGGGCTCAAAAATACTTGTCCACCTGGGAGGACGAGGAGAAAGAAGCTGTATTCCAGCTGTCCATTCAGAAATAGTTATCTCCAAAAGCTTTCCTTTTAAAACAGGCCATTCCTCTTCTCCCTGTGATGTTGTAAAATATATATTTAGGCTTTGTCCCTGTTCCCTTTTACACAGCTCCAGAACGCCTTGGGATCCCCAGGGTGGCAAGTGTCTTTTCTGTGCTGGTGAAATAACTCAAGGCTGGCAGCTCTAGGTAGTTTCACAAAATGTCTTGTTTTTTCTCTTCTGCGTTTCCAGTCAGCTCTCTGGTGGGCTTCTCTGCGCATTCACTCAACCTCAGCCTCTGTGCTGCAAACTTACAAGCTGTGCTTGTCTCTATCTCTGCATGATAGTTTAGGATCATTTCGCTGGAAAGACCAAGGATCAGCAAGATCAGAGGCTTGGAACTTCCAGTCCTGCCTTTAAAAAGGAGGAAGCACTGAAGGCTAAGTTAATCAGCGTGGCCAATAACCTATCTGTTAGGCCTATATAATAAAGCCCCCCAAAGACAGTGTTGAGGGGGCTTCTGGATAGCTGAAGACACGGAGGTTCCACACAAGGCAGGGGACCTCCATGCCTCTTTCCCAGTACTTTGCCCTAGGCATCCCTGCCACCTGATCATTCATTCGTGTCCTTCCCCATATCCTTCATAACAAAGGGGTAAATGTATTTTCCTGAGTGCCCTGAACTGCTTTAGCAATTTAAGTGAATCCTAGGAAGAGGTTATGGGAACCCCGATTTATAGCCAGTGAATCATCGGCAAAGGCTACATTCACTGTTGGGACTGTGAATGGCTCTGGTGTGGGGTGGTCTTGGGGAGTGAGCCCTTGACCTGTAAGATCTGAGGCTATGGCCAGGTAAGTAGCACCAGGTTACACTGAATCAGAGGACATGCATCTGGTGTCCACTGGAGAACTTGGTCGTGTTGTGTGGTACCGAGTCACTGGGTGTCTGAGGTGAAGCAAGAGAGTGACAGTCAGGTGCTTTCCTGATGCGTCCCCAGCCAGTGCTTGGGGGAACCCACTGTGTTCCTACTCAAGCTTAGTGTCTGCGCTACAGACCGAGAGCTCTGTTCGATGATGTCTCTCTCTCGTTCTGTGTGATGTGTGGAAAGTGCACGCTCCCGAAATGAACATGCTCACTGGGTGCCTTGCCTGAATCCTGGTGCCTGAGTATCTCACCACAGAAATCTTCATGTCCTTGCAGGTGCCATAAAGACAGCAACCTCTGTTTTCCCAGGTTGTTTGACACCTGTGTGAAGTAGTCCATAAAAAAGTATCTGCTGCATACTAGTCATTCAATGGATGTTAGCACACACATGTGTGTACACACGTGCACAATCACACCCCCCCCCAATCCTTCTGTTGTAGTCAGGGACTGCAAGGAAAACAATTACATACAGGACACATAATTTAGAAAAGTATTTTATGCTACTCACTCAGAATCAAATATAAGAAGTGCAGGAAATCTGTACACACTGAAGACCTGGATCTCATGGCAATATCCTGCATGAGTCCAGCTG
>PVJX010042959.1:0-13899 GCA_004027295.1 Dolichotis patagonum | reverse complement strand
AATATATGTGATAGTATAAACAAAATTTTTTATTGAAAATGAGATATTATATAGTACCCATTGATCATTCTCTGTTATTCATTTCAGAATGCCCTGTAATTCTTTCACTCTTTGGATGGTTTTATACTATTTTGTTATGTTTGATATTATTGTATTTGAAACTATGCTCAACTATGGCAGAGAAAGAGATATTGTGATAGCTACTGTTAATGTTTTGTTGTTTTAATGTAAAGTATTGTGTTGCCTTATGTTGTCCTGTTCTGATCTGCTCTGTTCTGCACTCTTTTGTTTTATTCTCTTTTAAATATTTTTTTTAAAAAATGAAAAACATGTTCAACATCCTTGTGTGCTATGGTTTAAAAAATATCCTACCAAAGTCTCACGTGTTCAGAGGTAGTGGCTTTTTCTGATTGAAAGATGGGAGTTCTAACTCCACCAGTGGACTAACCATTTCAAAGGCCATAATTTTGATGGTACTATTGGGAAGAAATGGAAACTGAAAAGGTGGAACTCAGTTAAAAGGAGTGTGTCACAGGGGTGGGGCCTTTGGAATCATACCTTGTCTCTGTCCCCTTCTTCTCTGCCTCTCTCCCTTGATCTCTGCTTTCTTGTTGCTGTAAGGTAAGTAGCTTTCCTCCATCCTATTCTGCCATGATGTTCCGCCTGACCACAAGCCTAAAGCAATAGAGCAAACATCTGAAACCAGGAGCCAAAATAATTTACTCATTTTATAATAATGATACAAATCTGAGCAATACAATAAACATCAGGAAAATGCAAATCAAAACCATGATGAGATATCATCTCACTCCAATTAAAATAACTATGAACAGGAAAGTAAAAAGAAGAATGAAGAAGAAAGAAAGAAAGGAAGAAGAAGAAGAAGAAGAAGAAGAAGAAGAAGAAGAAGAAGAAGAAGAAGAAGAAGAAGAAGAAAGAAAGAAAGAAAGAAAGAAAGAAAGAAAGAAAGAAAGAAAGAAAGAAAGAAAGAAAGAAAGAAGAAAGGCTGACAAGGATATGAAAAATGTAGAATGCTTGCACACTGGTTGTGAGAATGTCACTTAGTGTAGTCATTATGGAAAATGATATGGAAGTTCCTCAAAAAATTGAAAACAGAACTCTAAAATTATCCAGCTATCCTATTACAACACATTTATCCAACAGAAATGAAATTGTTACATCAAATAAACACATATAGGTTCATGTTTATTGCAGCACTGTTGACAATAAATAAGGAATTAACCAAGGTATCTATCAACTGACGAAAACAAAGGAAAACATGATAAATATAATGAAATGTTATTCAGTCACAAAGGAGATGAAATCCTGTCAGTTCCAGCAACATGAATGTAACTGGAAGACATTATGTTGTGTGAAATAAGCCAGGAGCAGAAAGAACAATACTTCATGTTCTCACTCCTTTATGGAAACAAAAACTATTGATGACAAAGGAGAGAGCAAAAGAAAGTTCTCTAGAGCCTAGAAATGGGGACAATAGTAAGATGGTGACTAAATGGGCACTGAAGCACAGTAGGGAGAGGAGTAATTTCAAAATAATTTCAAAAGAAGAGTTTGCAGGTTCCCAACACATAGAAATGATAACATTTCAGGAGATGGAAATGCTAGTTCCCCTGATTTGATTATTCTAAATTGTATACATGCATTGGATTATAGCTCTCTACAAATATTAATGAGTACAAGTATGTCAGTGTTTAAAATATATTTTTATGAAGAAATTTTTACCAGCAGCTTGTACTGTAGAACTACAACTCAACAAAGATATCTGCATCAGATTCATAGACAAACAGATTAGACTCTACAACAAACACACAACCCCAATAAAAACAAATATTTAAAATGTTCTAGAGGTCAGAGACAAAAGAATTAATTTTCCTGCTACCCTAAAGAAGAAGCTGCGGGGGTTTCCAAAGATGGTGGACCAGTAGGTAGCAGGAAAGGGATCCTCTCTGAGAGAGACAGTTCAAATGCCAGAGTAGAACACCCTGGATAGACCCAAACAGAGGGAGATGGAGTCTCTCTACCCAGGAACAACTAAAGTGAAAAAAACTGCTCGAATATGAGGTCCTGGGGCAACCATTAGAGAAGCTAAGATTGGCAAGCACGATGCTCTTGCCAAGCTGCCTGAATTCCTGCCCGGGGCCGACCTGACCAACTGAACCGCACCTATGTGACTGGCTTGAGCGGCCCTGAGCATGGAGCTGAACAGCCCTGTGTGCGGCTCACCTAGATCCGGCCCTGCATGCGACCCACCCAGAGGCACTGTGAATTCACACCAGAGCCACGCTAAAGTCAGAGGTTGGGGAGCCCAGCAGTTCTCGGGGACCGGTATCAACACGCAGTGAGTGATGGGAATGGGAACCTCCCGCGGGAAAGGGGCAACTGACTGGATGACATATTGGATTTGGGTGGGACAGCTATAATTCCATAAGGAACTGGCTCCAGTTGGTTACTACCCTCACCAAGTGGATTGGGATCTGCTTGGACTGGGCCATGCCCCTGGCCAGGACCAGAGGGTCGCTATGAATTAATTCCCTGAGGGCAGTGCACACTGACACAGTGAAGGCCCTCAAAGGTAGACTGACTCAGAGGGGAGGAGCCAGCACACACTGCCCTTGCTTGAACTTTAATCTCTGATAGCAGACTGCAGAGGGCAAAAGCCCCTAGCCTTCGTGCTCCAGAAGAACCTTAACCAACAAGAAAAGGGGCTGGGAATTACACTATACACTTGTATGGAAGGGACCAAAAACATGACGAGAGAGAGAAATAAGAAAAAGCCCCAACCCCCAACCCTGAAAATATTGATCCAGGAGAGTTAAATACAAAAGAGTTTGAGGGCAGCAAATATGCAACATCAAACACAGTGTCAGCGGACATAAAGAGCTATCTTCAGGACCTCGTAAATGAGATCAAAACTGAAATATTAATTCAAATTAAACAGGAGATAAGTAGATTAATAAAAGAAAGGCTAGGCACCTCTCAAGAAGACACAGACAGAAGAATAGAGGAACAAAAAAGGAGAGGAACGTTTAATGAAGAATATAAAGAAAACCTAGAATTAATGAAGCAGATTCAAAGAGATTATCAGGAAACTAAAGATTCCATAGAAAGCTGGCAAAACTGCTTGAAAGAAACCAGAGATAGACTATCAAAAATTGAAGACAGGCTTGCAATGTGTGATCATGAAATGGAAGATCTCTTAAAACTAACAAGGGAGCAGGTAGTAACCGTACAAAGACTAGAGGACAACAAGAGGATCTATAACTTAAGAATAAAGTATGTGAATGAAGAAGCAGGACTCAAAACCGAGGAACTGCAAAGGCTATTCACAGAAATTATTAAGGAAAACTTTCCAAACATAGAAAAAGTAAAAGATATGCAGATGCATGAAGCATACAGAACTCTAGCCACCTACAACCAAAACAGAGCTACACCTAGACACATAATAATCCAAATCCCAGAAATT
The DNA here is from genome assembly GCA_004027295.1 of Dolichotis patagonum. NCBI lineage: Eukaryota > Metazoa > Chordata > Mammalia > Rodentia > Caviidae > Dolichotis > Dolichotis patagonum. The sequence goes on along the minus strand of PVJX010042959.1, from coordinate 10,415 downwards.
CAATATAAGAACAGACTATTAAAAGCCATCAGAGAAAAGAAACAGATCACCTATAAAGGAAAACCCATCAAAATCACAGCAGACTTCTCCACACATACCATTAAGTCAAGAAGAGCTTGGAGTGAAGTAATTCAAGCCCTGAAGGAGAACAACCTCCAGTCCAGATTGATGTATCCTGCAAAACTCTCTCTAGAAATTAACGGAGAAGCAAGATGCTTCCATGACAAAGAGGAACTGGAAGAATTTGTGACCACCAATCCAACCCTACAGAAAATACTGAAGGACATTTTAGAGAGAGAGAACAAGAATATGAGCATTTCAGGAGCAGTGGCAGAGAGGCCTCAGTGAACAGGGCAGATAGTGGAGTGGAACAGAAAAATAGACAACCAATGGCAGAGAAACAGAATAGCAGAAATAAGGCAGAGCAGATTGGCTGCAATCTCTAGTATAGATGGCCTTGAAATATTAACAGAGAGAAACACAGGCAGAGTAGATCAGGAGATAGGGTCCACTGAGATGTTCCATGTAGGGAGGCAGTGGGACCCAAAATAAGCAGTGCACCCTATGGGAGTGAAAGGGGAAGAATTGTCTAAAAAAGGAAGGCAGAGGATATTGTTAATTGGGTAACAAGATTTAAAATCTACACTATTCTCATCACCATGCTTGGATGGATTACATGCTGTTCCAGTTTGTCTACTTACACTAGACTTGAGGACATGGTCAGCTATCCCAAAAATAAGAGGACATATTATGGTAATCATCCTTAATTTCCTATCAACTTAATCTGAAGCCCTTTATAACTTATACTGTCATATTATGACTGATCTTATTTGAATCTGGTTTGTTAGAGTGCTACTTTGTATTGACTGATTTTATTTAAATCTGTTGTGATGGATAGCATCAAGTCTAAGAGTATAGGCAACTACACTGAAGATGACAAGATTCACTAAGATACCCACTCTGGTTTGATTATTACTTGCTTTTGAAGTCTTATAATGTCTCCAATGCTTCATTTTTATTAATGTCATATACTGCTGAACACCATGGTAATCACTGTAGATCATCTTGTATTGTGGTTTTATATGACATTTTGCTTCATGCTTTTCAAGAATTGTTTTGTTTTGTCTTGCTTTATTTTGTTTTTCTCTCTAATACAGAAAGGATAGATATACATGTGGAGACTCATACATATGTGGAGCTTATAAAAAGTTTATGAGAACCAACTATATAACACATGTTGAAATGAATAACTACTTTGAAGAAAAAGAGACACTACAGGACCCAGTGCTGATTCCATAATGTCATGATTTGAAATCCAGCAAAACTATCACTTTTTGTTCAAAGTGATTTTAGCTTGCTTTGTTTTGTTTAAGTTCAACACACATTAAGATATGGACAGCAGTTTTGAGGAGAATGAGAGACACTATGACAGCCATTCTTGGCTTCCCTAATGTCTGGTCTTGAAGACCTGAAATGCCCTCCTTGTCCTGCTCAGATCAATTCCATACTATGTTGTTTCATGTGAATTCCCTGTATGTGACAATATGGACAACTATTTGGAAGAAAACAAGAGGCAATACAATAGAGAGTGAATAGCTCCGATTGTCAAGCTTTGAAATTTATGTCTCTTACATTGCTTTCTTGTGATCCACTTTTTTGTGTTTAATTTTGTTGTGTTTAATTTTACCGTTTTGATATAATTGCATGTATGTTTGAGTGGGTAAGATGGATGACTATATTGCTGTTTTTGTCAGATTGTAGAGCAGAACTGTTAACAGTCTCACTGTTTGAATGTCTACTGTACGTGTTTTAACTTTGTAATTTGAACAACTACTTCCAAGAAGTCAGTATGTAATTTGTCAAGTAATAATTTCTTTGTTGTTGTTGTTGTTGTTGTTGTTCTTTTCCTTTTTTCCTTGGAATTCTGTATTGTTGCTACCCTTTATTCTGTTTTTTTTCTCTTTAAATAAAATTTTTTAAAAAAAGAAGAAGCAAGCTGCCAGAGCAACCCTATGAAAAGGTGCCCACACTTGAGATCAGACTACATCTGCAACCAGCACCTTCATCTCTGCATGTGAGATGCTGGTCATGAGACGTAAGCTACACTGGAACATGCGAGACCCACAGAAACAGTGAGAAAATAAATGTGTGTTGTTTTTAGCCACTAGCTTTGTGCTAAATTGTTATGCAGCAAGAGAGCGCTGAGTTTCTTAGCCTCTTTGAGTCTTCCCCTTAGCAGTCCAGTAAGGCCTGCGGAACCCTCTTAAAACATTGCAGTTAGAGGTTAATAGACATAAAGGTGTCATTTTTTCTCTCCTCAAGCTGATTAATACTCTGAATTCTACCTGTGAAATTAAGGTTTAGAACGCATAGTGTACATAGTGTCAAAGATCCACATGGGTGATTGTACTGTAACATTAGTGGATGAGGGGTGTAGTAGAGTATTTGCTTGACATATAAAGGCCCTGGGTTCTATTCCCAGAAGCACACATACAAGAAAAACATGGATCTGGGCTATCCTTATGTGTATAAAATTTATCCATGAAATTTAAATATTTAATAAAGAAAAAATAAATGAGTAACATTGAAATGGCAAATGATTTTGAATAAACTGATATCAACCTTACTTTGAGATGAGTAACTCAGTGGAGAAAATTATTGTGGTAGTCCTTTTGTATTCAAGTTTGATAAATAGGTATACATTTTTATTCTTTTAATTGCTGGATTAATGAAATTCAAATTCTATCTAAATAACTTAATTCACTCTAATTCCAATCACAGGTTGAGCACGTATTCACTTTCTGGGTAGATTTATTGAAACAGTTCTCACTAGAGTCTAACTAAGTGAGGACGGCAGGTGTCTGGGCATTCTCAAGTGATAAGGTGTCCAGTTTTAAATGAAAAATAGCAAATACTACAAGTAGATCACAGTAGAGAGTATTTAAGGGCAAATTACAAGGAAGGAATTTTATTTCCCAGCTCATTGGAAACAGAATCCTTCCCCCTAATAATCTATAGATGTGTGTATTATTATGGCTTTGAATAGATAGAACTTTTACATTGTTCAAAATACAAAGTGATGTAAGAAATCCACATAATAGTGGTATTCTCAACTGTAGTACCACTTTCTTTAGCCCCTACAGACTGTGATTCTTTATGGAAATGCAAGAACATATAAATGGGGGCTGGGGATTTAGCTCAGTGGCATAAGCACCTGCCTGGCAAGCGCAAGGTCGTGAGTTCAATCCCCGGTACCGCAAAAATAAAAAAAAAATAAAAAATAAAAAAATTAATAAGAACATATGAATGTCTGTATAAAGTATGTTACTATTGTATAGGAAAGGGCTGAACCTTTGTTTATTAAACAAATGGTGACATATATACCGTTATCCACTATGTCATTTTCACTTGAAAGTGATTTTGGGGATCTTTCTATATCAGTCCAGTGAGAGCATCCTTATTTTCTTTTATAACAGATAAACATACTATAGTAGAATGTGGATTTCATCTGTTCTCTTTTAGTAAACTCTAGAATATTTCCAGCCTTTTTATTTGGTATATTATTAAGCTTTTCTGCTTTTTATTTAGAGGTTTAATTAGCCTAGAATATTTTGTTGTAAATGACAGAAATTCAGCCTAGGTTGAATCTCAGCTTAGGTTTAGTTTGTCAGAAAGAAGAATTGAGGGCTGGAGATTTAGCTCAGTTGGTGGGGCACTTGCCTACATGTGTGAGACCTTGGGCTCCATCTCCAGCTCTGGAAATGTGAGAGAGAGAGAAAGAAAGAGAGAGAGAGAGACAGAGACAGACAGAGAGACCAACCTGAATAGCTTTCAGCATCAGGAGGAACTAAAAGAACCAGTGTAGCTCTGTGGGCCTCAGTGTCAGGAACTGGGGACTAGACATGTTTGATCTCTTAGGCTTCTCAGTGGGTCAGAGAGCTTGACAGGTTTGCATCCATATGCTTGCATGGCAGGCCAGAGAGAAAAGATGAATCTTCTTCCACTGCTCAAACAGGAAAATCCTCAAGGATGACATTGGTTGGACTTGGGCTATATGAACATTCCCAGACCAATCACCATGGTCAAATGGATAGGTTACTTGATTTGTTTGATTCAGTATGTGTCCTATGTACTACACTTTGAATCGAGGAGTAGGATCTACTGCTTGAAGGAAGAGGACATGTGTAAAATAAGTAAGGCTGTACTAGTCACTACAGTCATGATTCTCCATTTGAATAACTCATTATCTCTTTTAAAGAAAAAAAAACATCTCAGGGACTGTCCACACTCTCTGATTTAAATTAGTTTTGTGTATAGAAAACAACTAAAAGAAAAGCTGCTGAAGTATTATCCTGGTTACTTCTGGGCATAGGAATTTCAGGAAATTGAAATATGCAAAGAAAGAACATGTGAATTGAAAAATCGTAACAATCCATAATAATCCAGTGCCAAACTGAATAAGAGGTGCACTGGACTTGGGTGACTTGCCTAACCTCTTTGTACCTCTGCTACCTAGTTTGTATAATATACAAAATAATAATGACCTCTATAGTTATGGAAATTAAGTGAGCTAATACTTATTAAGCACTTATAAGAATTCATATATATGTACAGTAAATACAGTAACACTCAATAAGTGTCAGCTATTATGATTATTACTGGCATGTATACTGATTTAAAATAAAAATTTCTTTCTTATTCAGACTCTGTATTTCCACTCTTCCAGAATAATTACTGTTAACAGTTTGATGAGTACCCATCTAACAAAAGTTATGCAAATATACACACATAAATGTGTACATGCATATATTTGAAAAAGAAATGGGATCATACAATTAATGCTACTTAACAAATCATTCTAGTCAGTTAGTAATAAGCCAAAGAATCATGGGCATCTTGTATATAAATGATACAGATCTGTTATTTTTGATGAAACATTAATGCACCAGTGTATGTTTTATATTTTAACCATTTCCCTATGAGTGACTTATAGCTTAGTCTCAAATATCTCATCATTAACAAATAATGCTTCGGTGATTTTGATCATATATGGGTGTATATATAGCACACACTTATATCATTTGTTTATATGACATATTCCTAGAAATGCTGAGTCAAAGGGTATACACATTTATATAACAGATACTTCCAATTTCCCCTCCAAAGAATTTCTACCGGTTTATCAATACAAGAATGCCACTTTTCCTAGAGCTTATCCTCTGTGATATTACCAATCTTTAAATATCTTTCCTATTAAGCAATATGGTATCTACTAAGACTATATTAAAGCTGAGCATCTTTTCAAGTGTGTATTAGTCATCTGCATTGCCCCTTCTGTGAGTTACTGACTCAGACTTTTTCGGTGTCATTTTCTTTTTCATTTATGCTAGATCTCATATTTAAAAAAAAGAGATAAATGCTTCATGTTCGTTAAGAACCTTGTGATCCCTTCTTTTTTTTTTTTTTTTTTTTTTTTTTGGTACCGGGGATCGAACTCATGACCTCACGCTTGCCAGGCAGGCGCTTAAGCCACTGAGCTAAATCCCTGGCCCAATCCCTTCTTGATCAACCGTACCAGCAGAGGAATATTTATGAATCTAAATGAAGGGAAATTGTAAATATATATTTTTCCATGAGTTTCTTTTTAGGTAAAGGGGAACAGAAAACAATTCTAATTGCTGAATTCTGGTTTTCTTGGCCTAGTATTAAAATGACCCTCCTTTCATTCCTTGACCCTTCATGACTGGAAAGCACTCTTTGGTAATTTGAGAATCACCACAGACCTCTGACACATTTATCTCATTCTTTCAAATCTAAAATTTAAAAATGTCCCTCAATAGTTCCATAGTTTTCTTAAACAGCCATCCTTGGGGTCCATCCAGAAGGAAGCAGTAGGCCTGCATAGCTATTTGGTATTTTCAGGCCCATTCTGACCATTCAGACAGAGGCAGATGGATTGTTTTCATGCAGAATTCTTTCAAAATGACCTCATGATTGGGCTGCCCCTGTAAGCTCGGCACTGAAGAATAATGAGTTTTTGAACCAAAAGGAGGTCATATTTTGAAACAGAAGCAAATAGTGCAGATTGTTGCAATCCTACCATCAAGGTCCTCTGAGCTGGGGTGACTAGGAATGTCCCTGTGCCAGAAGCTGGGGACAGCCACTGAAGAATCCAAAGTGGCCATGGCTAGCTTTTCTTAACTGTCCCTGCTTCCATTTTTCCTTTGCTTGAAGAACATGGTAACTGTTAAGCAGCAGAATAGCCAGCCCAACTTGATTAACAGTATGGCTTCATGAAAAGTTACTTCACTTTAAATTCTCCTACATGGTAGTTCAGGTGCTAGACAAAAATTCATAGACTTTAGGGATTGTCTTATCTTCAGGATTGCGAGTAATACAGACTTGAACACATTTCTGAGACAAATACAAGTTTTAATTTGAGAGTCCTGGTGGCCCCAGGCCCTTTTCACTTGTATGTTATTGCATGAAAAATCTTGTATGTAATTTCTGGCATTTTGATTCACTGTCTTTACTATTAAATTCAACCTGAGTGCTTATGTAATCTTGGACCCACCAAGAAGCATTTACTTTGACCAGAAGTAGTATCAGGGAAGAGTTATTTTAGGACCTAAGCTTAGATTACCAAAATGTCAGACTTTCAAAGTCAACTTGTCTAATCTTCTCACTAAGTTTGAAGGTCCCTTCTGAGCTCCCCACTCTGCCACCCAGCTCCCATCAAGTGAGGCGGTATCCTCTCTTCAGCTTGAGTCTCTCATCTCCAGTGACAGGGAGATCACTGTTACATGAGTGCCCAATTCATTGTAAAATAGCTGTGACATTTAGAAGGATCTTTTCATTAGTATTTTGTTCTCAGGAGATTCAAACCACTAAATCAATGAAAGACTGCAGGTACCTCACAGAAGAAGCAAACCCCTATTACATATGGCAGACCTATAAATATTGGAAAGTAATTCCCTTCCTCCTCTTTCTATAGCTCCACTCACTGCTTGCCCCACTCCCGCTAGTCAGATTAACTACTGCAAGCTTTTGTGACTTTTCTCATACAGAAATCGCAGCTACTCTTCTTACCTAATCTCCTTTCTAAATTTTAGCTACCTGGCTTCCTTGTGTTTGCCAAACACGCAGAAAGCATATTATTACCTACTTTCTGTTGCCACTGCTAGAAATGCTCTACCTTGTTTATTTTTTTCCTACCCCACATCATTCTGTGAAAGATGGTTTTGTATACACTTATGTTTGTCTGTGTCTCTAGTTAAATTACATGCCATAAGGGCAGGGACTAGCTCTCTTGTCTAGTATATAGTAGGTGCTCAGTTAAATAAATCAATAGAAGGTGGTTTTTTAACGTAAGTGCGGCAGTGCACACCTGTAATTCCAGTACTTGGGAGGCTGAAGCAGGAAAATGGCAAATTCCAACCCAGCCTAGGCAATTTAGACCTTGCTCAAAATTTTTTTAAAAAAACTGTAAAAAGGACTTGGGATGTAGCTGGGTGACCTTGAGTTCATTCCCTAGTAGCACAAAAACTGGTTGTTATTCACTGCCTTCACCATCCTGGTCACTCTCTTGCCTTCATCAATATCCCTTTCAAAGTGTAGTGCTCAGAAGTAATAATAAAAACCTAGCTATGAATTGACCAAAGCAGAATAAAGCAAAACAACCGCATTATATGTCGTGTTGCAGGCACTATGCTAGACATGGATATATGACAGTGGAAGAGCGTGGCATGTCCCATGTCCAGAGAGCTCACTGTGTATTGTGTTCTAGGCATTATATAGCTAGATAAATATGTAAGGTCACATTCGGTCTGTGGAGGCCAGGCTACACTTCACACTGGAAAATTTATAGTTGATTACAACTTGAAGTTTCTTTTTTCTTTTTTTTGACTTGAAGTTTCCTATCATGAGTATTTTTGGCTCTATAAAAATCATGCATTTATTCTATTTTATTAGGTTGAGTTTCATCCACTGTGCTATTAATTTAGTAACCAATTCACTCAACCAAAATTTTTACTAATTTCAGCTTTGTGTCACATCCAAATCTAACAAATGGAAGTCATCTTTTATATGTGAAAGTCTTTGATAAAAAAATTCACTGGGACAAGGATAAGAACAGACTCATGTAGCATACTGCCAGAAGATTCCTTTCAACTGAACACAAGTAGCACTGTTTAGATATGCCTTAATTCTGTCTGTATTTTCTGCCTAATATTTCCATACTTACCAATCTGGAAGTCCCATGAAATGGCTTGAAATTAGCTAGATACACTCAGTACCTCTTGGACCCATATTGGTCCCGAGACAATTTCTGGGCCCTGGAAGTTACTCCAAATTCTTTTACCATTTCATTTCACCCCTCTCTTTGATGTGAAGCTCTCCAATTGCTAACATCCAGAATCAAACATGTTGCCAATTTCAAAAATCAAAAGAAGCATCTTATTTCCTTGATTCCAGATCCTCTCCTCATTGTTCTATTTTCTCCAACTGTGTGATAAGTCCACCACTTTCGTGTCCTTTTTTTCTAAATTCTCTCCTTTGGGGACACAGTTTCATGAGTAAGGAGTATTTTATTTTATTTGTAATAGTGGAAATCAAACCTAGGGTCTTCACACTGAGGTACATCTCTAGCTCTCTCTCTCTCCTTCCCTCCCTCCCTCTCCCTCTGTCTTTTATTGTAAGATAGAGTCTTGCTAATTTGCTAAATTGTCCAGGCTGGGCTCGAACTTCTGATCATCCTACATCAACCTATCAGAGGGCTGGAATTATAGACCTGCACCACCATGCCCAGTTGAGTAAGATGTGTTCTTTCATGCTCTCATCTGGATTCAGGCTTCTGCTTCTTGCCAAGCTTCTTCTCTAATTTTTGCAGTCTGAAGCTCATAGGGTTTTTCAAAGAACACAACCACATTACTCCTTCAATCGCAAGCTGCATATTTCTCCACTGACTTATTTTTGCTCAAAACATGACAAAGGATCTCTGTGCTTTCATCTAGCCATGGCCTCCTAGCCACAGCTCACTGGAGGCTTCCACTTTCCTCAGGTAATTCCTACAAACTGATGATCCTCTGTGGGTTCATCCTTAATCTCATGTTCTGCTATTGCCCCCACTTCTGCTTCACCTACCATTTCGGTCTCTTCCCAACCATTACCTCAGCTTCGAAGCCATCTTTGGCCCTGTTGCTCAAACAGCGTACACATACCATGTTTCCCCAACAATGAGACCTAAATAGAAAATAAGTCCTAGCATGATTTTTTCAGAGTGCTCATAATATAAGCCCTACTTCCTTAGCAAGCCCCAGCTAAGATCATCAGCCAGACGGATAGGGTGTAGTATGTCCACTGAAATATACAATGGATGTATTGAGTCATAAAATAATATTAATATATAATTAAACATAAATAATACTACTGACATTAACAGCAATGTTAAATGATGATATAAATTATAATTAAGTGCAAGAAGTCATCACTTGGGTGAAGAATTCATAGAACACAATCACTGGTAGTTGCGTTGCCAATGCCCGGCTACATGGACAAGAAGAGCTCATCTAAGGGGAGCTCTATTGCTGGACATGAGAGATTAAGGCCAATGGCCCTGCAGGAAATGGAGCTGCAAGAAATTCATGCCAGAATTTGGGGTTTGGGAGAGTTCTGATGACATTCCAGATGAAGATGACATGTGAATAAATGTAGATTCATATATGAGAAAAGAAGACATCCCCTAAAATAAGTCCTGTAGTGTCTGTTGGAACAAAACTTAAACATCAAAACTGGTCTTATTTTCAGAGAAATACTGCATGCACACCTCTGTTGCCCCTTATACTACTTTGGTTTTCTTCTTTGCAATTATCACCATGTGATGTTATTTCATTTATTACTGTTTGTCCCATCCAACTAGAAATAAAAGTTACACAGGAACAAGGATATTTGTCTGCTGGTTTGTTTATCATTAAGACAGTGCTTGTCAGATGGTAGGTGTTTGATAAATGTGTGTTAAAAATCAGCGCTGTCTAGGGACTTCTCATAGAATATCATTCCGTGAGATATATGTAGAATTTTCCCACCCTATAGGTGACTGTAAAGGTCCTAACAACAAATAATACTGCCGTGAGAATTGCAATTGGAAAGCATCTGGACATACACCCTCCAGCCTGGAATTTCTATGAATCTACCCTCGAGATATGCAAGGGCAAACTGAAGGTGTAATGCAGGACCGTACATGAGGGACTACGGTGCTCACTGGAACAGAATGGTGCAGACAGAAGGACTAGAGCCCAAAGGGGCTGCCTTATCCAAAAGGGGTACATTGGCTAGGAGAAGAGGCGAGGCCACACTGCATGTAACACTGAGATTCACTGCAACCTGCAGGTTCAACACAGAGAGCAGCCCGTGGCATC
>PVJX010042958.1:0-13900 GCA_004027295.1 Dolichotis patagonum | reverse complement strand
TTCTACGTGGAGGCGAGCTATTGGCCATTAGCGCGGGGCAGATTGTGTGTAGCCATATTTGGTGCTGGTTGCAACCTGAGCAAGAACCCGGAAGCAGGATGTAGGCGCCATCTTGGGCACACGATGGGCGGGGGAGCGGTATAGGCGGAGTGCGGGCGCCATCTTGCGCGCATGCCCATTAGGACTGGCTCCCAACAACCAGCAAAATACTGATGCTATCCTTCACAGAATTAGAAGAAAAAAATCATAAATTCATGTGAAAGCACCAAAGTCCTCCAATAGCCCAAGTAATCCTGAGTAAAAAAGAGCAATGATGGAGTTACCATTATGCCTTACTTCAAGTTATACTAAAGATTCAAAGTAATGAAATGCATGGTGCTGCTGTAGAAATGGACACATAGATTAATACAATAGAATTACAGACTCTAAAATAAACCCATACAGATATCACCATTGGAGTTCCATAAATGATCCAAAAATGTACATTGGAGAAAAGACAGCATCTTCAACAAATGATGCTAGGAAAACTGGATATCCATGTTCAGAAGATTAAAACTAGATCCACTTGTCTCATCTTCTACAAAAATCAATTTAAAAGAGGTCAAAGACATTAATGTAAGAGCTGAAACTTGGAGACCACACCCCACTTTTGAAAACCAAACCAAACCAACCTAGGGGAAAGACTTCAAAATGTTGGCACAAGCAGTGATTTCCTGCCCAGGGTGCCAATAACTCAGAAAATGAAAGCAAGACTTGAGAAATGGAACTACATCAAATTTTAAAATTTCTACACAGCAAAGGAAACAATGAACAGAGTGAAAATACAGCTAAGAGAATGGAAGAAAGTCTTTGCCTGTGGTTCATCTGAGAGAGTGTGTGTCCAGAATATATAAAAAGCTCAAAAAAAAAAAAGTAACGTCCAAAAGAACAAGTAGTCCAGTCAATAAATGGGCAAATGATATGAACAGGAACTTGTAAGAAGAAGAACAAATGGTCAATAAATATGTGACAAAATGCTCAACATCTTTATACACTAGAGAAATACAAATCAAAATCTCATTGAGGTGCCATGTCACGTAAGTCAGACTGGTAATTATCAGCAAAAGAAATAACAAATGTTGGTGAAGATGTAGGGGAAAAAGGAGCCCTCACACTCTCAGTCAGAATATAATTAGGACAGCCACTAAGGAAATCAATATGGAGCTTCCTCAAAAACTAAACAGAGCTCTCATACAATCGACTATTTGGGGGAAGCAAAGCCAGCAAATGAAAGATATAGCTACATACCCAAATTTACTGTGGCACTGTTCACAACAGCCAAGTTGTGGGTTTAGCCTAGGTGTTCCTCAGAATGAATGGATAAAGAAAAGTGGTATACACATTTAGAAAGGAGAATGAAAGTGAATGGAGGTGGAGGTCACTATGCATGCTTTCACTCTGATGTGCAAACTGAAAAAATGAAATGCGATCTGTAAGAAGAAGGGCTACTAGTGAAGGATAAGAAAACCTGGGATAGAGCCTGGGAGACTGGAGAGAGAGAAGGGAGAAAAGGAGGTAGTAGGGAAGGTAGATGTCAGGAAACACAGTATTTCATATGCATGTATGGAAATACCATGGTCAAGTCCAATAGTCTGTACATTAACATGAGCTAAAAATTATAAAAATGAGACATGGACCAGTTTCCCAAGCATCAGTTGTTAACAAGACAATTTTTTCTCCAGCGTATGATTTAAGAAAAAGAATGAAACTATACCCATATCTTTCACTCTACAAAAATCAAATCAAAGTGAATCAGAGACGTAGATCTAAAAACAGAAAAGTTAAAACTGCTGGAAGGTAGCAGAAGGAAAACATTTGAAGTCACGGGCTTAGACAGGGACCTCCTGAATAGAATTGAAATAGCACAAGAAATAATACCAAGAATGAACAAAAGGAATTACATAAATTTAAAAGCTTCCGCACACACAGAAAAAGATCAACAGAATAAAAAGGCAATCTACAGAATGGAAAAAAAATTTGTCTGCTCCTCTTCTAATAGAGGGCTTATAATTAAACTATATAAAGCACTCAAAAGTTAAATTCACCCAGACAACTCAATCAAAATATGGGCAATTGAACTGAGCAGACATTTCTTAATAGAAGAACAAATGACCAATAAGTGAGTAAAAAATATTGACCACTTTAACATTAGGGAAATGCAAATGAAAACAATTCAGATTTCAGCTTAACCCAATGAGCATGGCTATCACTAGGAACACATAAAACAGCAAATACTGGGTAGGCCATGGGGGTAAAATCTCTTTCACACTGTTGATGGGAGTATAAACTAACACAGCTACTGTAGAAATCAGTATGGTGATTCCTTAAAATACTAAAATCATTGACACAGCTATACCTGTCCTTGGTATATTCCCTAAAATTTAAAATCGTAATACTATTATAGATAGCTAAGTTAGAAATTAATAGGCAGTCAGAGAGGGATTTGACTCTAAAGGGAACCAGTACATGCTAAAGTTGTGGCTAGATAAAATAAATCCAGGCCTCAAGGAGGTGCAATGGCCAGGCCTACAAACCTCTCTCAAGATAAACAGCAGTTTGAGATTATACCAATATTAGTACCACGTGGAACAGTCAGCCTAGATATGCATCAGATGCCTAGGTGAGTGACAGAGCCCCCTGCCCCACCCTCTCTCTCACCATTCTCCAGGAAGGCCTTTGTTTCTCCTATGTGAGAAGTTATAGATAAGCTAAGGTTACTGATGCTTGCTGATATGCCCTTGCTACACATCTTGATTCCCTATTAGACGGATATTAGTTAAGCAACTATGCTTATAATCATACAGACTGATTGTAGTTGAACTCATAGCTACCCAAGTTGTGATTTAGCTATGTAAAATCCCCATAGACAAAGAGCCTCAGAACCAACCCACTCAGAACCCCTCCTGTCTCTCTAGAGCTTTCTGTCAATAAACCTTCGCTACTCTCAACTTCCTTGGTCCTCACGTTCGTTGTCCAGTTTTGGGAAACATGAACCCAGCACATCTGACATCTAACAGGTTGGGAGTTACTTCCTAGGACAAATACTATAGCAATGCATGCAGCATAATTCACTGGACAGTGTAGAAGTCTATCAGTGTTCCAGTGGATAAAGGAAATAATAGCATATGCACCAATGGAATTTTATTTAGCCATAAAGAAGCATAAACAGGAAAATGGACAGCACTTGAGACCATAATGTTAAGTGAAATAAACCAGACAGAGAAAATTACACACCAAATGGTTTGTTATGTGAGAAACCCAAGTTAGAAATAAATTAAAGAGTAAAATAAGAGAGAGACAGTAGGGCCAGGGATGCAGCTCAGTGGCACTAATGCCTGCCTGGCAAGCATGAGATCATGAGTATGATCCCCAGTACCAAAAAAATAAAATAAAATAGAGAAAGAGAGAGATATGGTAAGAGACAGAGTGGCAGAAGAGGGTAAGAAGGGGGTCAGACAAAGAAGGGGAAGGGAAGTGTATGGAGGAAAGATAAAAAATCACTGAGATATGATTTATATATGTGCCAATTTTCCATGGCAAATGTAAACATTATGTTTAGCAAGCATAAACCAAATAAAAAGAAACACTAAAAAAGTCCCATGTTAATATAAATAATGTGGGTAATTTTTGCTATCTTTAAAGTTTTATGTTTCAATTTTGAGACACGTGAGGATTATTTTTGCAAAAGGGATAATGTGGAGATCCAAGTTAATCTTTTTCCAGATGGCTTCCCAGTGTCTCAACACCATTTATAACAAATCAATTTTCCCTTACTTTTTGATGTATTGCCTTTATCCTCTACTAACTTCCCATCTGTATTTGAATCTATGTCTATAGTTTATATTTTATTCCATTGATCTTTTCATGCATTAAAGCCAAAACTTTGAAATTATTATTCTTTATAGTACATTCTACACAGCATTTTTAGTACTCCATCTGGAACTGATTTTGATTTATGATGTCATGTGAAACACTAAGTACCGATGGAGTCACCCTATAACAGAGAGAAGTTAAAGAAAATGGAGATGGCAGATACCAGCATTTTATTACTTGTTTGTTTAACTAGTTCATAAAAGGTCAGAAGAGGGAAAGGATAATTTGCAGTTATGGTATTGTTTAATACAGTACTAAAAATATGGGGTTTATTGTTATTAAAATAAAAATGAAAAATGTTAAGTGGTTGTTGGTGTCAAAAACATGACTTTGTTAATCACTGTTTCCTGTTTTTAATAGTTATTTGAAATTGTTAACAAATTTGTCTCTCTGGATTAATTATGCTAGACTGTATCTTGTGATGCTACCTTGTCTTTCTATCCTTGTACTTTTTTTTTTTTTTGAGACAAGGTCTTGCCATGTAGTTCAGGCTGTGCTTGAATTCACTGTGTAGTGGAGACTTGTCTCAAACTTGCAGCAGTCCTCCTGCCACCGACATGTGCTACCACATCCAGCCTGTAGGCAATTTGTAGCAAAGACCTTTAGCATATGGGATTAAGATATAATTCTGGTAATTATGTTTGTGTTGGGACTTGAACCCAGGTCCTCGAGCATGCTAGGAAACTTTCTACCATTGAGCCACATCTCCAGCCATTTTAATTTTATTTTTTGAAAATTTATATTTACAAGAACAAAATAAAACCAAGCAATAAAGCAAAGGGAAAAAACATGGGTAGAAAGAGGAGGGAGAGAAAGAAAAAGGGATTAAAACAAGAGTTAAAATGTATTATATATACAGACTAACTTTCCACAAGGATGTGACCATTATGTGATTCACTGTGTAGATTGTATACTAATAAACTAAAATTAAAAAAATTAATTATACAACCTAATGTTTGAATTTTTCCATGCAACTGCAGAAACAGTATGACAGTGACAGAAATATGTGAAGCTGTGTCTCAAATTGTTTGTTCAAAAACTTAGACTTGTTCATAACTTTTTAGCTTCATTCTAATAAAATATAAAATGAAATACATCTCTAAGGGAAGGAGAAGCTTTAGGTGCTAAAGATTTTATTTATTTATTTTTAAAGAGCAGAATATATTTACTGAAAGAAAGAAAGCCTCTATCTGAAAGAGAGACAGAAGGGGTCCTAAGTGGTTTGCCAAAGACTGTCTTTTCTAGAGACTTTTCTAGAGCAAAACCATGAGGTGAGGTGAGTCCAAGGTAGGGAGAAATGGAAACTTGCAAGGCAGGTCAGCATGAGATGCAACAGCGCCATGGTCAAGATTAATTGTTCAGGTAAAATCAATTAAATTGGGGACAAATGGGAAAATGAGTTACTTAGCAAGTGGGTATGCTTAAAGAGCAGTGACTCTTCCAGTAGGCAGTTAGGATGGTGACTCCTGACTTCCTCAAAGTACTTCCAGGAATTACATGACTGATGGCTGATTATTACATGATTGGTTACATGAATTAAGGCACATGTTGCCATACAAGCTAATTATAAATAGATCTACTTCAAATAAATTGTTTGCCGTAATGTAGGAACATCCTGGGGTGAGGGGGCTGGGCTTGAGTGAGGCAAGTAAAGTTAAATGTGTCCTTGACTGTGCCAGTCTATCCCAAACAAGTTGGAAACAGTATATATTTCTCTAACTAAGGCAAAATACAAGCTGAACACAGTCCAGTTGACCCAGCATATTATCAAAGAGAAACAGCTGGATGCAAACAGGAAAGGCTGACTGAATCTAGCAGGCTAACTATGAGACAAGCAGCAGGAACATAGTCAGAGACCACTAATTGATTTTTCATTTTGTTATAAAATATCTATAAATTTGCCATTCTATAGTTGTCCCCTTACAACCGGGGGACCCAAGTCAAGCACAGCTTGTGGAAGCAACTTGGAGCTCTTTGGTGGGAGCTGAGTTCTCGTAAGTGCTGAATTGCTGATAATAATAATAAAATAATATCAGCTAATGACCTTTTTGTGCAAGTAGAAGAAGAATGTATTTTAACATGCTGTTAGGCTTACCAGGATGGACACACAGACACACACACCGACACTTAGAAACACACAGACACACACACACACACACACACACACACAGAGTTATCTCTTCCATATTGTGAATGTTTCTGGTACCACAATGGAGTCACTGGTATCAAAATCAAACTAAATGGAGTGAGGAAGACATGAAGGAAGGAGAGTTTTATGCCGCATTCCCGTGAGTAAAAAACAAATGTATGCTACAAGGGCTTGAAAACCCATGACCTTGCAGAGTTTGCCACAGGATGTGGACTTCTGCAAGGACAGAAAGAATCCTTCTACGAGGATGCCTGACTAGCAACTGTCTGCTCAAACCCAGACCGATGTTGGTCTTGTTACTCATCCTTGTAGCCACAGGTGATTGATTCAAAACAACTTTTGTAATCCTCTTTGTTTTGCCTTTAAAAACCTCTGCTGTCCTTTGCCTTTGCCTCTCTGGGTCTGTCTGTGTTATCTCTATGGTTTTTATGGCTTACATATCCTGTATTTGCAAATTTCCTGTCCACTCCCAAATACAATACTGTAAACAATTTCCTTTGGGGAATCTCTCCCTCTAATTGTGTGTGTATGTGCATGTGTGTGTGTGTGTGTGTGTGTGTGTGGTATTGGATATTAAATCCAAACCCTTTCCATTGAGCTACATCACCAGCCCTTTTAAATTTTTTTTTATTTTGAGACAGGGTCTCATTAAATTGCTAAACTTCCCAGGCTGGCTCCAACTTTTATTTTGTTTCAAGATGAAAAAGGCTTAAGTGTATATGAAAGCAGAGGAAAGAGCGTGCCGGAGGTAATGAAACCAACCTGGGGATGGAGGAACTGGTTTTATTAGGAGAAAAAGAAGAAAGAGAAAGCGTAGACTTGGCATAGTGGTTTGAAAGTGCTACCCACACGCAGATTCAGATGTTGTCAGTGTGTTAAGAGGTGAGGTCTGGAGGGCCTTAAGATGTGAGAGCTGCGATCTGGTGGTGAGGATCAGACTTCCGCACAGCATTCCCTCCTCGACCTTTGGCTTCTGCGACAGGGTCAGAGCATTTCTCCCCTGTGGTACAAATGGATTCCTTGGAAACAGAGAGGCCCTCACCAGCCAGACCTGGTGGTGCCTTGACCTATGACGTCTCAGCTTCCAGAACAGTCAGAAAATTCTTTTTGGTTTTTTATATATCCCAGACTCAGGAGTTTTGTTATGGCATCAGAAGGCCCTAAACACACGGTTTAGGGTTACAGGTAGGTCAGTGCAGTTGTCTCTGCTGGCTTGGTCTCACAGAAGCCTGCCTGAAAAGTTACTGTAAATCCAGGCAGGAGATGAGCAGGGTCTTTTCCAGTCCATGTCTGAGCCTGTAGTTAGACTCCATTCACTTCTGGAAAGTGAGTGTTTAGCAGTGGGCACCGAGGTGGTTAGAGATGCAAGGGCTGGGGTTTTGCCAGATGGATGTGTTACTGGAATCTCCCGGCTGTACCCAAACGCTATTGGGTAGTAGCTTCTTCTAAAAGTTGCTCACCAAGTAAACATTACCAGGCTCTGGGTTGCTCAGCTCTCCTTCTGGAGGGAGATTCCAGGTTCTTCTCATCCCGAACAAAGAATTGAACAAAATGAGCAAAAACAATTGCTCAAGTTTATTCAAGAAAGCATAACTGAGGAGTGAGGGGAAAACGGGCTCTGCAGAGTAAGCTTGGGTCAAGTAAAAAGAGCGTAAGTATTTAAAGGACATCCTAGAGAAAGCAGGGCAGGTTATCATGAAGTGTGTCACAAAAGCAAACTCTTCTTGGTATCTGTGTCTTTCCCTACTGTCCGAACCTTGAGGAAACCCAGAAGAACTTCTACTTCCAGGTGCAGAGAGATTGGGCTGGAATCTCATGTCTCAGGGTGACTGATGTCAGGTCCAGGCCATCCTACTGAGACCCTACGGCAGTTCTTGGGAGAATTCCACATGAAGGGCTTTGTGAACTGTTCTGCACATGTGTCCAGGATTTTGTACTTAGCAGATCATGCCCACTTCCCTAGCCAGTTTTGCCACACTAATCTCTTACGTCAGGAGCAGTGGAGGGAGGAAGCTGGGGGGAAGTTAATGGATTAAGTACTGTCTGGACTGAGAGAGGTGACAGTAGTGGGGAAATATTCAGAAGAAAGGGAGGGTTTAAAGACTTCCAGATGTAGCCAAGAACCCAGAAGACTGAGGCAAGAGGACTATCATGAGGTCAGGGCCAATTTGGACCACATAGTGAAACCCTGTCTCAAAAACAAAACAAAACAAAACAAAACAAAACAAAACACACTTGGAGGAGACTAATGAGGAAGACCTTTGTGGGGCTGTGGGGGGAGAGAGTGAGGGGCATCAAGCAAAATACAGTGGTAGAAGACTGGGTCAGAAATTGGAATTTTGTAGCCAGGCGTGGTGGTGCATGCCTATAATCCCACCCAGCACTTGGGAGGCTGAGGCAGAAGGATCCCTATGGGTTCCAGGCCAGACTGCACTACATAGTCAGATCCTGTTTCCAAAAAAAAAAAAAAATTGAGATTTTGCTATTCAACTTCACTTTTATTCTGCAAGAATTTTCACTGATGACCTGACTCTACAGGCAAGCAAAAATTAAAGATGCATATCGATCCTAATCTTAGCACACATAGAATTTTAGTATATGTGCAGCCGAATCAAGCATCTATCACACACAGAGATAATTGCTGCAAATATGATGAATTTTTACCAATTATTTATGTCTTTAATAATATTTTTTCTTTTCCAACTTTCAAATGTACTTCAAAATGTAGGAAACAATGTAGCATCAATTCTTATTTCCATCATCTGTCTTAAAAAATGATCAATATTTTAGCTGAGTGTGTTGGCATATTCTTGTAATGACAATACTCAAGAAGCTGAGGCAGGAGCATCACTGTAAGTTCAAAGTCAGTGTGTGCTACATAGTGAGACTTCCTCAAAAAAAATCAGCCTTTTAAAAAATTGTTTCTGTGTATACTCCTCTTTTCTTTCTTTCTTTCTTTCTTTCTTTCTTTCTTTCTTTCTTTCTTTCCTTTCTTTCTTTCTTTCTTTCTTTCTTTCTTTCTTTCTTTCTTTCTTTCTTTGTTTTGTGGCATTATTTTATAGCAAATTGTAGTATTTAATCCATACATACTACTGTGTGTATACACCAAAGTGATAAGAATATTAAACACACACACACACACATGCACACACACACACTCATCATCATTACATCTGACAAAAAATTTTGATCTCTTAGCACCCTCTAATAACCACCTGTGTTCCAGCATTTAAACCACAATCCATACAAGATCTAAGCATTACATTTGGTTGATTTATTGCTCATATTTCTTTTTTGTTCCAAATCTATTTTATCTCAAGGATAAAAAGAAAAAAAAATGAAGAAGATGATGATGATAACAACAAAAATGATGAAGAACAAGAAGAGGAAGAAGAGAAAGCAAAACTAAAACAAAATTTCAAAACATATCAATCAGGTAGTGACAATGGTAAATACATTGTGAATTGACATCCCCATCTCATTCACACAGAGTTTCACCTACTGTATCTTCCAGCAGATTCAATGTTTCTGTTTTAATATTGAGATTTTTGATACATTATGATATTAGCTTAATACATGGTGAAAGATATAGATCCAGTTTTAATCTTCAGCATGTGTAAAACCAGTTTTTCTAGCACCATTTATTAAAGAGGCTGTCTTTCTCCAGTGAATATGTTTTGCATCTTTGTCAAAGATAAGGTGGCTTAGTCCATCTGGAGTTGTTTCCGCATCTTCTAATCTGTTGCACTGATCTTCAGGTCTGTTGTTTTTCCATTTTCACACTTTTTTTTTTAAATCATATAGCTTTATGGTATAATTTCAAGCCAGGGATTTTGATGCCTCCTGTCTTGTCTGTTGCCCAGGATTGCCTTTGCTATTCTAGATCTCTTCTAGTTCCAGATGAATTTTAGGATGGTTTTCTCTAATTCTGTGAGATATGCTATTGGAATTTTAATTTAGATGGCATTGAATCTGTATAAAAGTTTTGGAAGTATGGCCATTTTCTCTATATGGTTCTTTCTATCCAAGAGCATGGGATATCTTTCCATTTTCCAATGTCCTCTTCAATCTCCTTTTTTAGAGTACTATAGTTTTCAATGTAGAGGTCTTTTACATTCTTTGTTAGATTGATTCCTAAGTATTTCATTTTTTGATTTTATTGTAAAAGGTATTGTTTCTCTGGTTTCTTTCTAAGTGAATTTTTTATTCATCTATAAGGATATTGATTTCTGAGTGTTGACTTTGTAACCAGTTACATTACTGAATTTGCTTATTAAATCTGGAAGTCTTTTGATGGAGTTTTTGGGGTCTTCTAAGTAGAGTATAATGTCATCTGCAAATAATGATAGTTTAACTACTTCCTTTCTTATCTTGATTACATTTATTTACTTCTCTTGTCTCATTGCTCCAGCTAATGTTTCAGGACTATGTTGAATAGGAGTGGAGACAGTGGACAGCCTCATCTTGTTCCTGATTTTAGAGTGAAAGCTTTCAGTTTTTGTCCATTTAGTATGATGTTGGCTGTTGGTTTGTTGTAGATGGCTTTTATCAGATTGAGATAAAGACCATCTATTCCAATTTTTTGTAGGTTTTTAAAAATCATGAATGGTTGCTATACTTTTCAAAATCTTTTTCTGCATGTATCAAGATCATCATATGATTTTTGTCCTTGGCTCTCTTAATACAGTGCATCACATTTATGGATTTATGTATGTTGAACCATGTGTGCATCCTTGGGATGAATGCCTCTTGATCATGGTGTACAATCTTCTTGACAATTTGCTATAGTCTGTTTGCCAATATCTTAGTGAGGACTTTTGCATCAGTGTTCATTAGGGAGATTGGTCCGTAATTCTCTTTCTTAGTTGAGTCCTTCTCTGGTTTTGGTATCAGGGTAATTCTTGCTTCCAGGAATGCATTTGGAAGTATTGCTTCCCATTCAGTTTCATTAAAGAGTTTGGGAAATAGTGGTGTTAGGTCTTCTCCAAATTTCATGTAGAATTCAGCAGTGAATCCATCAGGGTCTAGGATTTTTTTTGGTGATAGGTTTTTAATTACATCTGCAATTTCATTTATTGATGCTGGGTTATTTAGGATTTTTATATCTTCTTAAATCAGCTTTGGTAATTCATATGTATCTAGGAATCTTTCCATTTCTTCTGTATTTTCCAACTTGTTAGAATACAAGTTTTCAAAGTAGGCATAGATGATTTTCTGGATTTTTGCAGGATCTGTTGTGATTTTGGCTTTTTCATTCCTAATTGCATGGATTTGAGCCTTTTCCCCCTTTTTTTGATAAGGTTGGGTAAGGGTTTGTCAATTTTATTTAATCTTTCAAAGAACCAATTGCTTAATTCATCGATTCTTTGAATTTTTTTGTCTCTAGTATGTTAATTTCTGCTCTGATCCTTATAGTTTCCTCCTTTGTATGTGCTTTCAGTTTAGCCTGCTCTTCTTTTTCTAGAAGTTTGAGGTTCAACATTAAGTTGTTATGTGTACTTGTTCTGTTTTTCTGATATGAGTATTTACTGCTATAAACTTCCTTCTTAAGACTACTTTGAAGTGTCCCACAAATTCTGGTATATTTTATTGTCATTAACATTCAACTGTGAAAACTGTCTCATTTCTTCTGTAATTTAATCTGTGACCCACTCGTTGTTCAGTAGGGTGGCATTTAATGTTCACATGTTTATGAAGTTCTTGTGGTTTCCTTTGCCATGGATTTCCAATTTCATTGCACTGTAGTCTGATAGTATGCATGGGACAATTTCAATTCCTTTGCATTTACTTAAGCATATTCTATGAGGCAGTATATGGTCTATTTTGGAGACTGTCCTGTGTGTAGCTGAGAAGAATGTGTATTCTGATGTTGTGGGGTGGTACACTCTATAGACATCTACTAGATCTATTTGTTCAAAAGTTTGATTTAGTTCTAATATTTCATTATTTTTTGTCTAGTTGATCTGTCTTTTTGTGACAGTGGTGTACTGAGGTCTCCTAATACAATTGTATTAGGGCTTATTTGATTTTTCTTGTCTGTTAGTAACTTTTATATAGTTGTATGAACTGGTATTTCTTGCATATATATTTATGATTTTTATCTCTTCCTCTTGGATTGTTTCCTTTGCAAAGATGTAGCAACCTTTTTTTTTTAATCTCTCTTAATCAGTCTTGTTTTGAAATTCACTTGTCTGCAAATAGAATAGCTATCCCTGCCTTTTTCTGGCTTCCTGTCACATGGAGTACTGTATTCCATCCTTTGACTTTCAGTCTATGAATTTCATTTTGAATTAAGTGTGTTTCTTGCATGCAGTATATTGTTGGATCTTACTTCTTGATCCATTTTGTCAGTCTGTGTCTTTTGACTGGTGAATTGAGGCCATTCACATTGATGGTTACAACTGATATGTATTGATATGTTATTTTCCTGTTGTTTGCTACCCCCTCCATCTAATCGTTTGCCTTCCCTGGTGGATTCCTTCTGTTGGGAAGGAATATCTCTTCTCTCTTTCTAGACTGTCCTTTAGAACATTTTGGAATGCTAATTTGGTGGTCACAAATTTCCTCAGATGTTCTTTGTCATGGAAGTATCATACTTCTCCATCTTTTTTTTTTTTTTTGCGGTACTGGGGATCTAACTCACGACCTCACACTTGCCAGTCAGGCGCTTATGCCACTGAGCTAAATCCCCAGCCCCTTTCCATCTATTTTGAAAGATACTTTTGCACAGTACATCAGTTTGGGTTCAAAGTTGTTTTCCTTTAGAACTTTAAGCGCTTTAATCTAAGCTTTCCTTGACTTGTGAGTTTGAGCTGAAAAGTCAGCTGTAATTCTGATGGGCTTTGCATTATAGGTGATTTGTTTCTTGTGAGATTGGGCTGCTGTGGCCAGTCACAGCGGTGGCGTGAATTCAGGCGGCTGGAGAGTGCTGCGGCCACAAATCTCAGCTTCTGCAATTGTAGTCCCGGGAATGCATGTTTGACCAGCTCTTTTGCTTTTAGTTTCTTCCTGGGTCGAGAGGATCCATCTCCCTCTGTCTGGATCTCTCCAAGACTTTTTATTCTTGCATGAGTTATCTCTCTCAGAGAGGATGAGTATCTTGCTGCTTGTCGATCCACCATCTTGAATCCTCTCCTCCTGAGTTCATGTGAGAAGTCCCATTACAGGGCTTTGGGAACTGTTCTGCACATGTCTTGGTGTTCTATAATAGGTCACACCCATTTCTCCAGACAGCTTTGCTTTGCCCTAATGTCCTGTTTTATCACCATGCCTAGCTTCAGAAGAAATTTATTTTATTTTATTTTAAAGAGAGGAAAAACCCCAGATAAATCAAGAAGCAAACAAACCTAAAAAACAGCAACAAAAAAGCAAAACAAAAAAAAGCTATATATAGGTTTTCAAAACAAGATGATAGAAATTTAACAATGATTATGATACTGCGCATTGCTATCTTCAAAGTAGTTGCTCAGGCCACCAGACACAAGAATAAAACAAAACAGTAAAATGGAACAAAACAATGGATTTCAAAAACAAGACAGGAGAAAATCCCTCACAGTTGCCATAAGGCACACTGCTGTCCTCCAAGTATATGCCCAGACCACCAGCCCCAGGTCTGCTAAGTCAACCAAACAATACAAGCATCAAGCTATTCCTTTCAGTTTAGTTGCTATCATCTCAGCCAGGGTACTCTGAATCAGTCAGTTGCTTACCACGGCTGTGTGTGTGTGTGTGTGTGTGTGTGTGTGTGTGTGTGTGTGTGTGTGTGTGTGTGTGTGTGTGTGTGTGTGTGTGTGTGTGTGTGTGTGTGTGTGTGTGTGTGTGTGTGTGTGTGTGTGTGTG
>PVJX010042957.1:0-13927 GCA_004027295.1 Dolichotis patagonum | reverse complement strand
ATATAACACATGTTAAAATGAACAACTACTTTTAAGAAAAAGAGACACTACAATACCCACTGCTGATTCCATAATGTCATGATGTGAAGTCCAGCAAAACTATCACTTTTTGTTCAAAGTGATCTTAGCTTGCTTTGCCTTGTTTAAGTTCAACACACATTAAGGTATGGACAGCTGTTTTGAGGAAAATGACAGACACTATGACAGCCATTCATGGCTTCCCTAATGTCTGGTCTTGAAGACCTGTAATGCCCTTCTCGTCCTGCTCAGATCAATTCCATACTAGGTTGTTTCATGTGAATTCCCTATATGTGACAATACGGACAACTATTTGGAAGAAAACAAGAGTCAATATGATAGATACTGAATATCTCAGATTGTCTAGTTTTGAAATTTTTGTCTCTTACATTGCTTTCTTGTGATCCGCTTTGCTCTGTTTTGTTGTATTTAATTTTACCCTATTGATATAATTGCATGTATATTTGAGTGGGTAAGATGGATGACCATATTGTTGTTTTTGTCAGATCATGGAGCAGAACTGTTAACAGTCTCACTGTTTGAATGTCTACTTTACATGCTTTAACTTTGTAATGTGAACAACTATTTCCAAGAAGTCAGTATGTAATTAGTCAAGTAATAATTTATTAGGTTTTATTGTTGTTGTACTTTTCCTTTTTTCCTTGGAATACTGTATTGTCACTACCCTTTATTCTGTTTTATTTTGTTTTGTTTTTTCCTCTTTAAATAAAATTATAAAAAATAAAATAAAATAAAATAAAATAAAATAAAATAAAATAAACTGCTGCTGT
This sequence comes from Dolichotis patagonum, assembly GCA_004027295.1. Classification (NCBI taxonomy): domain Eukaryota; kingdom Metazoa; phylum Chordata; class Mammalia; order Rodentia; family Caviidae; genus Dolichotis; species Dolichotis patagonum. Next base: position 13,118 of record PVJX010042957.1, on the reverse strand, counting down.
GACTGGAACCTAGCTGATACACAGATTTAGACTCTAAAACTGAAGTTGATTAAAACTGAATAGATTAAGACAAAAGGGGTGGGCATTGAGATCAAGAGAACAAGACAAGCAAAGGCATGAGTGTATGTGTGTGTTGTTCTGTATGTATACATGTGCACGTGTTTCTATGTTTGTGCATATGTAGGGATCACTGTGCTGTTGCATGTGTATATCTGTGTACTGCTGTGTGTATACGTGTGCTGCTGACAGAGTTGCTCCACTCTTTTCTTTAGATTGGATTTGAATGTATCTTTATCATTGACAGCCTTCAGAAAGCACTGACCACACTCTGCTCAACTCTCTCTAAAGGAAGTAGAGTTGAAAACCTACTGCTCCCCACCTATGACTTGAATCAGGGCCAAGTGGGGTATTCCTTGGCACAAAGTGATGGTCCCTTTTCAAGATGCTGGGCAATGCAATGAGGCTTGTCTGGTCACTCATGCCCAGAGAGGCCAGCCTACCCCTGGCTCACCAGTTACCCAGCACATCTGGGGGACCAAAGCCATTCTACATTCTGTATACCTCAAAGCAAGCTGTGTGGGTGCCATAAATATACATACATTAATGACAAAGAAAAGTTACACTCACAAAACTACCATCCATGAAACTGAGTCAGCACTTCCTGCATATAGCACCTGCATGTCCACTAAAGAGACCCCAAAGCCCCCTTCAGCCAGCTTCTAAACACACACACACGCACACACATACACACGCACACACATACACATGCACACACACACACACACATGCGTTCAGATGTAAAGGACACTGCCAAACACCAAAAACCTAAAATGTTCTTTTAACGCCAAAAGACACAGATGCTGAATAGTACAGTGGGCATTCTAGTCTCCAGGGCCACTTTCCTGCTCCAGCTCTCACAGGTTCACCATACATGAGGATCAGAAGCCACATCCTTTCCAACTTTCAGGAAGCCATTAGTGCATACGTACTTCCTCTCTCACCATTTGCTCACTTCATAGCAACATGAGACACTAAGCCTACCAGCAGCAGGGAATAAATAAAGAGGTGTGATCAAAAAGTATACTGGATGCTTAAATTTTATTAAATGTATTATAGTAAAAGACACATTGCCATTCATGCCTCTCAAAATACTCTCCCTCACTTTAAACATAGTTGTCTCATCATTCTTACCATTTTTTGAGCAGTTCTGGAAGTCCTCTTTCATGAGTGTATTTAGTTGCATTGTCATGATTGCCTCAATGTCCTGAAATGATTCAAAACATTTACCTTTCATGACCATTGTGACTTTGGGGAAGAGCCAGAAGTCACACAATACCTGATCCACTGAATAAGGTAGATAAGGGCACACTGTAATGTTCTTACTAGACTGCCTTTTTATTGGCTGACACTCAGTAGCAGCATTCACCATATTTGTAATCATACTGCATAAAGACACTTATGAAAGAGGACTTCCAGAACTGCTTCAGAAAGTGGCAAGAACAATAGGAAAAGTGTTCAAAGTACTTTGAGGGAGATTAATAGTGTTGTGTCTTTTATTTTTATAAATTTTTTAAAATTCACTGTATAGTTTGAGCTCACCTCATATATAGAGTAATCTCACCATTATCCTCCCAGGACATTCTTCCCAGTCATGCCAATATGCTCAAAGAAATCTCCTGACCTCTACATTGTCCTCAATCTAGTCTTTACTACATAATCCTTAAGCACATACATAGGCAAAAACCCCACAAGGAATGTGCAGATAAGTAGGTCAGTTCCTAACAGTACTGTCCAATAGAACTTTCTGCAATGATAGAAATAATTCTTTATCTGTACTGTCCAACACAGTAGCAGTAAGTACATGACAAGTGGCTGCTGAGCACTTGAAATGTAGCTAGTTAATTACATTTCAAATAACTTAAATTACCACAAATGGGACAACTCAGGCTCATAAATCAGCAACTAGTACAATAAATATGTAACATTTATTAAGTGACTTTTTCAACTACAGATATTCCTCATTTAACAGTCAATTTCTGGCTCTAGAACTAGGCTGTTGACTGAATTGGTTGCTAAATGAGGAACTGTATACAGTATGTGCATCACATAACAGAAGTAGAAGAAACTAATATAGGACTGCACTGCCACTCACATTCCCATGTGGTTAAGTCCAAATGCAGGATCTCAAGTCCAAAGAGTGCACTTTAGTCACAAGTCCAGTCATTAAATGTGTAGGTTGTTAAACAAGGAATATCTTACTCTTCCTGGCCTACAGTAAACATTCAAATATAACTGTGGTGGTTTTTATTAAATCCACCCATTATCTCTGTAACACAAATATTATGTGTCTTTAAAGATGAAGAAATAACCTCAGAGAAATTTCATGACATTCCCAAAATTCTAGTCAGTAGGTGGTGAAACCACGATGAATCCAACCTTTGATGTGTCAGTACCCAGCCCTGTATGCCACGTACCATGTGCTGGGGAATCACCATTAACAGAATTTCTCTACGTGCCAGGCACTGTGGGGAGCTGCAAGGGAGGACAGACATGACTTTCTCATGCAAAGAGCTTCTAATATAGACTGAGTAGTAGCCATACAGCCACAACAAAAAGTGACCAATGGCAGGCAGTAAAAATAGTTGCTCAATGACTCCAACATGTGATATATACTTGATATCACCATGTTAGGCACCAGAGTAGCCACAGCAATTGAAAATGCAAAACAAGTTTTTTCTGGCCTGGTGTAAAACAAGGAGGGATCATAAACATAATGCTTAATAGCACTCATTTTGGAATGAGAAAGACCTGGGTTCAAATTTTATTTTGCTTTTTTTTTTTTTATACCAGAGATTAAACTTATGACCCCTCACTTATCAGGCAAGCACTTGAGCCACTGAGCTAAATCCCCAGTTGCTTCTTTTCATATATCCTTGCACAAGTTAATAAACTTTGGGACCTCAGTTTCCTCAGCAGTACAAAAAGGATAATATTTACATTTGTCACTGTGATGACTAAATGAAGCAATGCATACAAGAGAACCAGCACTCACCCAATAAATGAATGGAAAGAGAAATGGGAAAATAATCAACCTTGCTAGAAAAATAAAGCTAAAAAAACACTCCAGCTCATCCCTTCTCTATACATAGTTTAGTCCAGCAAGTCTAGACCACAGCCTCACAGACAGAAACAACTGCTAATTTCATGGACTATCATCTAAACTGCAAACAGTGCGTAAGAAATGCAAATAACAACAGCAATACAGTGTCATTCTAAACATAAAGACATTAGGCTCACATCCCCAAAAAGCTCCCTACTTCCACTTCGACCCTAACATCAGCCATCCACTCATACTCACTCTGTGGGACACCAGTCCTGCCTTTACCCAGCACCCAGAGTCACTGACCAGCTTTGTGCATGGCTGCAGCACATCCTCACTGGAAGCCCCCACACCTCCATGCAGTCCAGGCCTGTCACAAAATCACAGTAACAGCTGACATGGTCTCCTTGCCCACAGTCTGACTTCCCTTACTCCCAGCTCCATAACATGTCTTATGATTATCTCATTATCAATAACCTTGCTGTAATGAGTTTTAATTTGCCTTGTATTCATTAAAAGCATTGTTGTTAGCCAGCATGGTTTGTGGCTTCAGAGTAGGACAATGAAGGACTAACAAGATCAACTCAGTGCTGATTCATTATTGATTTGTTTGGATAGAGCAAAGGCCCCAGAACAATTCTTTCTTCATGTCTGAATTACTGTGAGGAGGGGCCCTGGCCCCCAAACTTGGAAGGAAGTAGTGTCAGACTGATTCCACAGAAGTGGGAAATAATTCCAGTGGGGCTCAGGGGTGTGTAAGACAGAGGAAATACACACATATAGACATACACACACACACACACACACACACAAACACAAACACATGCCCCATAGAAACACAGGAAAGAAAAGGGAAACGGTGAAAGAAGGTAACATATCCCAGACAGAAATTGATTAATTCCTCTGGCAAAATATCAGGCCTTGGGCTGAGGATATAGCTCAGTGGCACTGTGCCTGCCTGCCAAGTGCAAGGTCCTGAGTTCGATTCCCAGTACCAAAAACAAGCAAAATATCAGGCCTCAAAGGACTGCAATGTTGGTAACACAGGTCTGTAAGCCCAGCACTTGTGAGGTTGAGGCAGGAGGATCACTGCAAGTTCGAGACCAGCCTGGGCTACAAAATGAGCTGAAGGCCAACCTGACTGCATAGGCAGACCCTGTCTCAAAAAGACCCAAAAGAAAGAAAGAAAGAAAGAAAGAAAGAAAGAAAGAAAGAAAGAACACAATGTTAATAGCAGTATCCTGGATTATGAAATGATCATTATTTTTTCTTCTTTAAAAGTTTTTACATCTTTTCCAAATTTCTTCTAATATATATTATGTTAATAATGGAGGTTAATTTATAATTATTATTATCCCTTTTCAGCATCTTCAAGAAATGGAAAAGTCCTGCTGATTTTTTTTCTTCAGCTTTAAATGTACAAGACTCTGCCATAAAGATGGGACAAGCTTTGGTGACAGACAGGGATCTAGAACTTCCTCCCTACCCAGGCAGGATGCTGTGGTCCATGCATGTATTTCCATCATGAAAATGGAATGTCCTTCATCCTCAAGAAAGCAGGCCAGGGCTGTCTCCCAAGTCTCTTTACTGGATGCTAACATTTGCTTTAAGTTGTCATTTAAGCAACAAAGCAAAATTCATTATATCTTTAAAAAACAAATTGCATTCCCCAGCCACTTCCTGTGAGTCAGTGGCACTCACAGACCAGGGGTAGAGAGAACAAAGCCACACCTGCCAGCAAGCCCAGTCTGGGAACCAGCACCATGTGCAGGCAGCCACCAGACTAGAAAGGACAGACCCCAGTCCCTTCCAGCACAGGGGCTGGCAAACAAGAAGTACCAACACCCCCCACACCCACACCCCATTCCCACCCTACTGTAAGCCACAGGCTTATCTGAAGAAACACAGGCTGTGATGATAGCTATGGAGGTGAAATGCAATTGGATGCCTGTGGTGCTTTGGTGTTTCACTAACATTGCAGGTCTAGGGCCAGTGGTCTGATCATGGGTTCAGAGGATATCCATACACAGTGTGGCATCTAGCGGGGATCTCCTTCTGGGGGTTGCAGCCATTGTTGATTCCCTATGGTCTTGTTTTGGAAGTACTATATCAGTTCCATTTTTTGTTGGGTTGGGTTTTATTCTCTTTTATTTTGTTTGATTATGTCAAGTCCAATGGCAGGAGAAGCTATTTCAAAGATACCAAGATACATTATGGTAGCAATTTTGAATTTACTATTGGCTTGTTTTGAAGTCCTTTATTGCATTCATTGTTTTGTTTTTATTATTTCTATTCTGTCCTGTTTGATTTTTACTATGTCTGAAGTTATTTGCAGCTATTTTGAAGACATCAAAAGGCATTATGGTAACTATTGTTGATTTCATAATGTTTTGAAGTCCTATATCTCTTACGCTGGTTTGTTTTGATTGGTTTTATTGTTTTATCTTCTTTAAAATAAATAGAAACTTAAAAAAATCAGTTTAATACTATTTTGTTTTGTATGAATTCATTGTGTGTGAAGATATGGACAACTATTTAGAATAAGAGACATTATGGTAGCCCCTGTGGATCTCCTGTTGTCTTGCTTTGAAATCTGTGTCACTTACATTGTTTTCTTCTGATCTGCTTTGTTCTGTTTTGTTATGTTTAGTTTTATCCACTTTAAAATAAAAAATAAATAAATAAATAAATAAAAACTTTTTTTTTTTACCAGGGATCAAACTCACCACCTTGCGCTTACCAGGCAAGTGCCTGAGCCACTGAGCTAAATCCTCAGCCCTTCCTCTTTAAAATAAATAAATAAAAACAAGTTGCATTTTAAAAGTTTTAATCACTTACCAGTCCAATTATTTAAATACAGGATGATCAAAACTTGCATATTTTCATTAATTTTTATAATATAGCAGGAAATATAAAAATGTCAAATTTATCAAATATATTCAATACAAGCATCAACTGGTTGAAATGACACCTGCCCAACAGACAGTCAGGTTAGTCAGGACATAAATAAATCCAAGCCTGAGTGACACTCGGAGCAAACCGTTAAGTGGATAAAGGAGTTTGGCCCCAGATTGATTCTTTAGCATAGTTCTGCAATTAAGAGCACAAGGCATTACAGTGCCTTAGTCCATGTTCCAAATGCACCACATAGAAGCTGGAAATTTTAGGCAAGTTACACATCTCTCTCAATTCAGTCTTCCTATGCATCAAAGGGAAACAACAGCAATACAAGTACCTGCTTCATGGGGCTGCTGGAAATATGAACTAGAGTAAGGTACTTCAGGAACTCTACTTAATCAGAGCTGGCATTTCTATTTTACTACCAGGAAACCTTGGAATCGCTTTATCAGATATGGTAAAATGCCTAAACACGGAAATAATTATTGTAAATGAGGAAGTTCTTAGTTGCAAATCCACAGGTGTAGAAGGCATGGTATAACACACAGGGTCACCTAGGTCACCTAGGTGAGACACCTAGGTCAGTCAGGGGACAGAAGGAGTGAGAGGAAAATGTGAACAAAAGCCTTTGCTGTGGGTTTTATGGGAAGAAATGAGTGAGGAAAGACAGTTAAAGATTGACTAGTTTCGATAATTTTCAGTGGACTCTGGACACAGGAGCTATCTCTAGTTGTCTAGTAACTGGTCTTGGGGGCAGTAAGAGCTGGGGGAATGTGGTCCAGAGTGTAAGAGTTTGACTGAGGAAGTAGTTGGGGAATATGGGCTCTGAATTCAACAGTGTAAATTCAACTGGCACACTCTCAGGAAAACTGCCTGCTATCTCTAGGAAGTAGTTAACCCAGCAAAGGGAAGAATCCAAGATATCAAAGCATCAGAAAATTAAAAACTGATTAATTCTGTAGCTTAGCGATACTCCCTTAGGGACCTCATCCAGTACCATGGTTGCAAATGCCATCTACACTCACATGTCACACAAATGCGTATCCCCTTGACTCACATTGGACAGATTCAGTGCCTCTCTGACATCACTCCAGTGTTCAATGGGTGCTTCAGGCATAGCATGACTTTCCCACCAAACCCACTATCATCAGACTGCTCCTTCAACCATCTTCTCCATCTTAGCAAACAGTAACTGTATACTTGGGAGCTTCTCAGATCACAAATCTTGATGTCATCCTTGACGTCTCTCCCAAAACAGAGACTAACATTGCCTTCCCATATAAAATAATAAACTAAATAAAATACATCAAATAATGATTTTCAAGGCACTGATTATCAAAACAAAGAAGGACACTTTCCTGAGAGATGGTAGAGAAACAAGGTGAACCCTCTGCTTGCTCCACTTCACAGCAATCAGAGCTTCTGGGTCACCAGACTAGAAAAGGAAACCATAGTTCCTAATTTGAGCTCATAGAGATGAGTCCAGGAGGAGTCCACAGGAAAGGAGAGAGCTGTATAAACAGACAACACTAAAGATCTTGCAGAGGGCCCACTTCTGTTTTTCAGCTAAGTACTGATCAGCACGTGCAGATACAAAGGGAAAGAATAACCTGAAAAAAGAGTAAGGTTAACATATGCAACACTTAGTCCTATTCCTGCCAGCCAAACTGGAAAAATGTCATAATTCATGAGCATCTGTTATTATACCCAGAAAGGTCTTATCTCAGTAGCGGGGAATATCCTAAACACTGTTCCATTCTTATCAAGTGGATATTAAAAGCAAAACCTGAAAAAAATTTTTTCTTCGCATCTTAACAGTATTCCAAAAAAAGCTCAAAAGTATTCATAAGAATAAAATATATGGTCCTCAAAAAGATAAAAACACAGTATTTGACATCTAATTTAAAAATTATCAGATATACAAAGAACAAGAAAATGTTACATACAATGAGAAGAAAAAATGCCATCAAAACCAACTCAGATTTGAAACTGATGTTAGAATTAGTACAGAATAACATAGAACAGATATTTATACCTTCATATCATACATTTCAAATTTTAAGAGATTTGGATAAGCGGGGAGGTCCTCCAATGAAACTTTTAGAAATGGAAACAATAGTGCATAAGGTAGAAAAATTCACTGAATAGAATTCATGGAAGATTAGATATTGCAGAAGAAAAAAAGATTCATGATCTTGAAGACCTAGAAATAGAAACTATTGAAAATGAGGCCATTTGCAGACTGAAAGGGAGGAGAATAAGAAGTCAACAAGAAGCTAAGCCTTCCTGGGAGTCAGCAACATGCACAGGCTAACTCGGGGAGAGCCAGACGCCAGCTCCTTCCAGTGCACAGGCAGCGAGACAAGAAGAGCTCCCATAAGCAACTGGCTGAACCGGAGAAACACAGGCTGTAATGATGGTATTAAGGTAAAATACAACTTCATGCTTGTAATGTTTAATGCTTCACTGTCTTTGCAGGCCTAAAGCCGGTAGAGTCTGATCATCCACTTAGAGGATAACAATACATAATGTAGCATGTATGAGGGTCTCCTTCTGAAGGTGGTAGCACTGTTAATTTCCTATTATCTGGTTTTGAAATCCTGTATCATTCTCATTGTTTTGTTTGGTTGGGTTGTATTCTGTTTTATCTTGTTATATTTTATTATATTTGATGGTATGGGCAGTTATTTCAAAGATAACAAGATATATTATGGTAACCATTTTGGGTTTACTACTATCTTTTTTGAAGTCTTGTTTTACATTCATTGTTTTGGAGGCATTATGGTAACCATTGTTGACTTCCTATCTTATTGTTTTGAAATCCTGTGTCACACTGTCTTGTTTCGATTGACTTTATTCTCTTTTATTTTTATTGGTTTTATTCTCTTTAAAATAAATTTTTTTAAAAAAATGAAACACACTGTAATGAACACTTTAATGAAAAATTCATCAACAAGCTGTGGGACAAACTGAAACAATCTAGCACATACACTTGCAGTCTCCAAAGATGATGAAATCAGAAGGGTAAAGAAAAACCATTTGAAAAAAAGAGTGCCTGAAATTTTTTCAAAATCAATTTTTTAAAAAAGCTGTAAGAACACATCCAAGAAGCTCAACAAGCCCCAAAAACAAAGAACAAGAGAAAACCTATATAAATTGTTTAAACCTATTAAGAAAGAAAAAAGTCTTAAAAGCATCCAGAGGAAAAAAGATACATTATGAAGAAAGAAAGAAAGAAAAATAAAAATCAACAAAACAAAAAAAAAAAGAAAAAGAAAAATCAGAGGTGGGGATTTAGCTCAGTGGCGTAAGTGTCTGCATTGCAAGCTCATGGTCGTGAGTTCAATCCCCAATACCAATTTAAAGAAAGAAAGAAAGAAAGAAAGAAAGAAAGAAAGAAAGAAAGAAAGAAAGAAAGAAAGAAAAAAATGATAGTACATATTTCAGTGGAATCAATATAGGCTAACCTTCTATAGCCACCCAAAAATGTCCTTTCAAAACAAAAGTAAAACAGTTTTTCAGGAGTATTTTTTAAAATTAGAGAATTCATCTCCTTGCACTATAAGAAATGTCAAAAGACTTCTATCAAGCAAAATGAAAAGGGCAGTGGGAGCCAGTAAACTACACATCTTGTGAAAAGATTGATATGTTATTTTGTATGAGCTCCCCATATGTAAAGATCTGGACAACCATTTGGAAGAGAACGGGAGACAATATGACAGTAAAGATCTCGGGTTGTCTAGCTTTGAAATTTATGCTTTCTTATGTCCCGTGCTGTTCTGTTTTGTTGTGTTTAATTTTACCCCCCTTAAAATAAAATATTTTAAGAAAACATATATATATATATATAGAGAGAGAGAGAGAGAGAGAGAGAGGAAAAGAAAATGCTCTAAAGCATATAACTGCATGTATGTTTAAGTGTGTAAGATAGATGACCAAATTAATGTTTTTGTTATGCTTTAATTTTGTAACTTGAACAACTATTTACAGTAAGTAACTTATCAAGTGGCAGATCTCTTAGTGTTTTTGTTTTTGTTTTTGTTTTTGTTTTGTTGTTCTTTTATCTTTTGCCTTTGGAATTCTGTATTGTTGCTATCCTTTTTCTGTTTTGTTTGGTTGTTTTGTTTTTTCTCTTTAAATAAAATTTTAAAAAAAATGAAAAGGGCATCAAATAGAAATGTCATCCATTTGATAAAAGAACAAAAAGGCCAGAAATAGTAAATAAATATGCACAGTGTTTTTTTTTCTTATATTTGTATCTCTTTAAAAGATAACTGACTGCTTACACAAAAATAAAAGCCAGACATGGTGGCACATACCTGTAATCCCAGGACTCAGCAGGTTGAGGCAAAAGAATCACAAGTTTGAGGCCAACCAGGGCTACACAGTGTGTTCAAGGTTAGCATGGACTATACAGCAAGATGCTGTCGCAAAAAAATCACAATGATGATGATAAGCACAAGCACAATGTAATGTGGAGTCTGTAACAGATAAAAGCAAAATTTACTATATCAATAGCATAAAGCTGGGAAGAAAGAAATGGAAGTATATTCAATATTCTTATAGTCAATAAAGTAGTATAATAGTTCTCAAATGTTAACTATGGAAAGTTGAAGATATATAGTATAAAGTAATCATCAAAATAATAGAAAAATTTAAACTCATAAGCCAAATGAGAGAACATGGAACCATGAAAAATATTTAATGCAGAAGAAAGTATAAGGATGGAAAGAAGAAATGAAGAGCAGACAAAACAAATACCTAGCTGAATGTGGTGGCACATGGCTGTAATCCAAGCACTCAGAAGGCTGAGGCAAGAGAATTGCTGTGAGTTTGAGCCCAGCTGACATCACATAATGACACCCTGTCTCAAAAACATTTTAAAAAAACCTATATGAAAGAAATGAATCTAACAATATCAATAATCCTATTACACATAAACAGTCTAAAAGAACTCCACCAAAACTCAGTTTGTCAAACTGTATAAAAAAGAAAGGCTCATATATATGCTGCCTTCAAGAAGTATTCTTTAAATATAAAAACACAAATAGGTTAAATGTAAAAGGACAAAAAAATGCCAACACTAAAAGGACATCATGCCAACACTAATAGAAAGAAAACTGAAGTAGCTTCTTAAATCATTCAAAACTGCTTTTGGAGAAAAAAATATTACCTAGAATAAAGAAAGTCATTTCATAAGGATAAAGGTTTCAGTCCATTAAGAAGATATACAATCCCAAACATTTAAACACTTATTTTAGTATGGATTTTTCTGCCATATAAAATTTGAGTCTGATGCTTCATTTTTTAAAAAAAAGGGCTTATTTTGAAGGTCCAAGAATATGGTGCTAACATCAGCTTCTGGTGAGGGCCCTCATAGAATAATACGCATGTGTATTAGTTAATTTTATGTTACTATAATAAAATGCCCGATGGTAACTACTTTACAAAGAAAAGAGCTTTATTTACCTCATTGTTTGGGAACAAAAAGTCCAAACAGAATGGCACCAGATCTAAAGAAGGGCCTCTGGCTACATCACACCATAGCATCATGGTATAATAAGAGACAGACAGACAAACAAAGAGATGGAGACACAGAGACAGAGACAGAGACAGAGACAGAGACAGAGACAGAGACAGAGGTTATTTGGCAAGAGAGGATGTAAGAGACAGGAGAGGACCCAGGCTTCCTCTTGTATTACAGCTCACTCTCATGGGAACTAATTTACACCTAAAGACCTAACCCACTCCAAAAGACCAACATTAGATGAGTCAGGAACTGTGACTACTAATCCAGATATGTCAATTTCATTGGATTAAGAAACACCTAGCAGATTAACAGAGGATGTCGGTGGGAACATCTTGGTGGGTCATAGAGGTATGGGTATGGCTTTAGCCCTCGCCTGTTTCTGTCCAGCATAGTTTCCTTGCTGTGTTTCTCAGGCATCAAGAACTAAGCACTTTTGCTCCGCCACACGCTGCTGTCTTGATGTTAATGCCCTGGAGCCAGCTTATTATGGACTGAGTTCCTCAAAACTGTAAGCCAAATTAAAGCTCTGCTTCTTTAAGTTTTGGGTATTGGGTATTGTGTCTAAGTCACAACAGCTGACTAATATGTGACTCAGTCACCTCTCACCTCTTCAAGGTCCTACCTCCTTTTAACACCATTACATTAGTTACCATGTTCAGAGTGCAAGAATTCTGGGGGGACAAATCATATCTGGACCGTTACAGTACCAAATAAACAAAGCAAAAGGTAAAGGAGCTAAAGGGAAAATAGAAAATCCTACAGTTATAGTCACAGATACCCATACCTTGCTCCCAAAACAAAAAAATAAAAAAAATAAAAAAAAAAAATATATATATATATAATATATATTTATTTATTTATTTGTTTGTTTATTTTCTGGGTCATAAAGCAACTGTTTTTTTTTCTTTTTTAAAAAATTTTATTTAAAGAGAGAAGACAAAAAAGAAAATAACCAAACAAAACAGAAAAAGGGTAGCAACAATACAGAATTGCAAAGGCAAAAAATAAAAAAACAACAACAAAACAAAAACAAAAACACTAAGAAATCGCCACTTGATAAGTTACATACTGTCATCCTTGGAAATAGTTGTTCAAGTTACAAAATCAAAGCACACAAAGTAGACATTCAAACAGTGAGACTGTTAACAGTTCTGCTCAACAATCTAACAAAAACAGTAATGTGGTCATCTATCTTACACACTTAACCATACATGTGGTTATATCCTTTAGAGCACTGTCTTTTCATATATATATATATATATATATATATATATATATATATATATATATATATAAAATTTTTTTAAAATTTTATTTTAAGGGGGGTAAAATTAAACACAACAAAACAGAACAGAATGGGACATAAGAAAGCATAAATTTCAAAGCTAGACAACCTGAAATCTTTACTCTCTGTCATATTGTCTCCTGTTTTCTTCCAAACGGTTGTCCATATCTTTGCATATGGGCAGCTCATACTAAATAACATATCAATCTTTTCACAAGATGTGTAGTTAACTGGCTCCCACTTGCTAAGGGGGGGAGGGACACGGGACAGGAGACAGGATGACATGAGATGTTTGATTCTCAGCC
>PVJX010042956.1:0-13900 GCA_004027295.1 Dolichotis patagonum | reverse complement strand
GGACTGATCCGCAGGCCGGATCATCTGATTATTTTAAAAAATTGACATTGCATTATCCCAGTGTTCAACAACAGGTAATCGAGTGATAAATATGCCTCATTAAATTTTTTTCCAAATGATATCAAATCTATTCTCAAAGAAAAATTTACTCTTCACTGATGGGGGAAACCAAAGTGACTGCATTCTTAGAGGAATGCTAAATTGCATACAACAGAAAATTTTGTTGCAGTTCAAAGACTGACTCCCGTAGTAAAGCTGACTTCCCAGGAGGGGAAAATCATAGTCACACATGAAAATTACAGTGCACATTTTAAGCACTCTGTAGTATTTCATTAGTGGCAAAATGGGATTTCATACTCAATAGAAACTCATTGACTGAAGATAGAAACAACTCAAGAACAACCAGCTAAACTGATTCTCATAGAAAGTATCAAAAAATAAACCACGAGAATTGATGCTTATGTGCTATCAGGATAAAGGATAACAGAAAACCATAAACAATAATAATCACCAAAATGCACAGAACCAGGTTTTTTTGTCCCTGTAGGAAGAGGAGATGGCATAAAACTTAGTTAATTTTTCTTTGTGTGGCTTTTCTTCCTTGCTAAATTCTTCAGTCTTGTTTGCTTAGAAATAAGAGTGGATTAGAAAGAGAAACATTTACAGAAAACTACTGGACCCATCTTTCCTGCAACCTTTTCTTGGATAACAGCTTATTTCTAGAGATTGAGTACCAAAACATGTTTGCTTTGCCATTGCTTTACACAGTAAGAATATAAAGCTAATTGATCTGAATACTGTTATACTCGAATGGACACTTTGTTTTCTTACTTGGATTTTGATTTTTAAGATAGATTTCTTACCATTCAGGGTTACAAATCATAATACCATTCTTAAAAAGAATAAAGAAATCTGACCATTATTCTTTAACTATGATTAAATGCATATAGTGTCAAGTTCCTTATTTTAAAAAACAATGAGAATAAGCATAGTGTATTTACTTTTTAATGGAAACTCACCTCATAACTGACAACACCTGTAGGGAGAATAATTCTCAGAATTTTAACCAAAGACTCATTTATAGTGGGCCACTGTTTGGCTGAGTAGTTGGCCCTGCTGGGTGCTGAGGCTGTGTACCTGACTGGTGCATAACAAGCTTATCTACAACTGCAACCTGACAGTGCTGACTGAGACCAACAGACTAAAACTCAACCACTCATAAAACAAAAGTAAGCCCTAAATGATAGGCTGTGGGGAAAAAGGAACTCTTCTACACTGTTGGTGGGAGTGTAGACTGGTGCAACCACTGTGGAGCTCAGTCTGGAGATTCCTCAAAACCTGGGTTTGGAAGTCCCTTTTGACCCAGCTATTCTGCTTCTAGGCATATTCCCAGAAGAACTGAAAACATCATACCACAGTTATATATGTGTACCCATGTTTAAAGCAGCACAATTTGTAATAGCCAGATCTTGGAAACAACTTAAGTGCCCATCAACTGAGGAATGGATAAAAAGTTGTGGCATTTCTATACAATGAAGAAATACTCAGCTATAAAGAATGGACATGACTTGAGACCATTCTCTTAAGTGAAATAAACCAAACTCACAAGGGTAAATACCATATATTCTCCCTAGTATGAGATTTGATAAGAGTATATAAGACTTTATGGCAAGCATGAGTCCCCATCTCATAGCTTTGAAGTCTTTCAATGTTTTCAATCATCAGTTGGAATAGTTTTATCCAGTTTTGTTTGACTATATCATACGTGATGATATGAACAGCTGTTTTGAAGAAAACGTTATGACAGCTATTGCTGATTTAATAGCATCCTTCTTAGAAGTTCTACCATGCTTTTTTTGTTCTACTACCATTGGTTCTATCTATCACATTGTGTCTTATTGGAATTTGAATATGTATGATAGTTCAAACAAAAATGATTTTATTGAAAATGAGATATTATAGTACCCATTGATCATTTTCTGTTATTCGGTTCAGAAAGCCCTGTAATTGTTTCACTCTATGCATGGCTTTATACTATTGTGTAATGTTTGATAGTATTGTATTTGAAACTATGCTCAACTATAGCAGAGTAAGAGATATGGTGTTAGCTACTGTTGATGTCCTGTTGTCTTAATGTAAAGTACTGTGTTGCCTATGTTGTCCTGTTCTGATGTGCTCTGTACTGCCCCCTTTTGTTTTATTCTCTTTCAAATAAAAAAAATAAATTATTCATTTCTCCAGTAATAAATAATTTAAATTGCAAAAAACACACTAGACCCTGTGGAATTGATATACCGGATACAGTGAACACCACTGTCCTACAAAGATCAGAGTCCATATCCGCTCTGCATCTTCATTCAATACCACAATAAATCTGATGGATAATTAGTAAAAGCTGGTCTCAGGATATTTAGTTCTATATGCAGGTTTTCTAAGCAGCTGGATGCTATAAACTAAGGCATTTGCCCGTATAAAAATGGGAAATCTAAAATGCAAACCCAGTAATTCTCACTTATGACACATAACCTGAATAACTTTTGAAATTAGCAGGATGAGGTTCGCCATTTATCAATACATCTCCCAAGAATTTTTCCAGAGGTTTCCTTGCAGCTAAGACATCTAACAACCTATAAAAGAATATATATATTTTGGAGTTTCTATTCCTAAAACACAGGCTATACTTATCATGCTGTGCTCAAGTCTGAAAAATATCTAAGCTAGATTTAGCTATCTAAGCTAGAATAGATATTCTATGGTTTATTTAAATAGATACATTCATTGTGGCATATATAAAAACTCCACAAAATAAATACAGGTTACCATTTGTTTATCAGGCACAGACATCCCAAATTATCCTCCTGGTATTGGAACTTGCAGGTTCCAGCCCAGGCAATGTGCTCTTGCATGTAATACTCATGATCATATATAAAACATGCTACATAGTTCCATTTCAATTTTCCATTTATTTTCATGCTCCATTGGTTCATAATGTTGGCTACTGAAAACCAAACAATGTATAATAGTCTAGGAGTAAATATGATCAATAAGACTTGGAGTCTTTCACAGGCTGACCTAACTGAACATTATCCACTGCACCCAGGGCCAGACGAGGTGTGCACAGAAAATGCTGAACCAATCCTAGCTCATGTCACAATGATTTTTTTTAAAGGACGCTAAAACTACTAACATAGCTAACCTACACTTTCTTTTATACTCACACATATTTTCCTGCACCTGGAGGTTCCACAATGGCATTAAGGCCAGGTCTCATGATCCCACTGTAAGCATGAAAACATATTGACTTACTGCTTCACATTAAACAAAATTATTTTAATTTTAAGTTTTAATTGAGTACACAATACAGGCTGATGAATTTATACACAGAAAGCAATAACCAAGCTAAAATAAAAATCTGATTAACAGAATTTAGAATACAAAGTAAGGATATTTTTCAGTCACAATCTATACAAATGACTCAAGTCTCTTTAGTATCCTTTCATGTACAGGAACACTTGGTTCACAAACATTTGTGTCCACAAATAATTTGATTCATCTTTGGCAAAATTGTGCTTTGCTTCATGAACTCCACATTGGGTGACAAACAGGACCACAATCATTCTCCCACAGGAACATAAATATAGACATCTGTGCTCTGGCATATTATTGTAGCTTCCTCTAGTTGAGACTACGATTCCAGACTGAACTATACACTTACTCTAAAGATCATTTTGGAGAGTTTTTTTTAACACATACAGTATTATTTGATCTAGCACAGCTCCAAAGACAGTGCAGAGCAAGCATCATGGGAAAAATTGTAAAGCCATGAGAAAGGTGGCAAACACGTGCAGACCAATTATGAGTTAAGTCAGATTAGTGTTCTCTCCTATCACACTGTCTTATACAGTACTTTTAAAAAATAGTACCGTGATTAAAAATACATATGGTTCAGAATGGACTAGCTTTGTTTACACTGAACCTTCTGGGAAAATTTGATTCAGTTTCCAATGAAAATCTGTTTTCAGCCTCATTAGTGGGGTCAGAAGAGATTAATTTTATGTATATTGAAACTGATGGGGAAATTTGATTCTGTTTATGATAAACCCCATTCCAGTTCAAAATTATAAAATGCATTAAGTCCATGAAGGGAGGCACCACAGTATTCTCAAAGCCACTGATCCCTTGGTAACTCTCTATAGAAACAAAATTGATTTTAAAATACATGATTGTACAAAAAGATTTATTAGGTTGACTTACAGGATCAGAAGTAGAAGAGGCACAAGGGCCATCTGCAGGATCAGAGGTAGGAGATTCCAGCACGGCCCTCTGTGTGCTGCTGATCTAGAGGATCCAGGAGGAGCCAGAGCTGGGAGCCTGAAAACTCACATTAGAGTCACTTATGTGAGTCACTGTCTGAAGGCCAAAGAGTCTTCATGAAAAACTGAGTGTAAGTTAGAATGCTGAAGAAATTAGAGAACAATGCCCAAAATCAATGGCGAAGAGTGGTGCAAAAAATAAAAAAATTTAAAAAACCCAAAAAAGTAGCATTTTCTTTTCCCCTTTGAATTCTGTGCCTTCCAATCCATGTTTGCCCATCAAAACTCACATTATTGGCATATGTGTCAATCTTTCACCAACACAATGGTAATTTAGTAATTCCTTCAGGTGCTTCTTATTCAAGTTTGAAATATAACAGTGGATGATCAGAGTTCACTGTTTCTAAACTTGACAAACAGATGTATCTCCTTAAACAATACTTAACCTCCAAATACAATAGAAAGTAATTAATTACACTAAATGTGGTACAAGTTTTCTGCATAGAAAAGACAACACACTAACTCCCTGCTAGAATAGAATACATAGAATTTCTCTGGGTGGTCCTTACTCTTCTTCTGAATTCATTCAATTATGTATTATCTTGCAGACTTAACAAAGCTTAAGAACAAATAAACATTATGCTACAAAGAAAAAAACAAAGATATATATAATAGATGTGTTAATATGCACAAATATTTAAACACAATGGGAAGGATATACACATAAAAATTATAGTCAATACTTCTGTGACTGGC
Organism: Dolichotis patagonum; assembly: GCA_004027295.1. Taxonomy (NCBI): domain Eukaryota; kingdom Metazoa; phylum Chordata; class Mammalia; order Rodentia; family Caviidae; genus Dolichotis; species Dolichotis patagonum. The sequence continues at coordinate 8,831 of PVJX010042956.1, read as the reverse complement.
TGTTGCTTCTCACTGATACTGATAACTAACATCTACCACCCATTACTTTGGTCTTTGGAAAACATCTCAGTCGGACTTGGTTGTTGATAAGATGAGGTGACACTTCATGAAAGCTCTGGGTCTTTAGTCATCCATACTGCACTGAGTGTCATGGTTTCCCATTGCTATGGTTTGTATCTTAGGTGACTTCCAGAAGTCTCATGTGTTCAGTGGTTTGGTGTTTAGATATTGGTGGGATCATGAGAGTGCTACACCTGACTTGTTAGGAAATGGAGCCTTGTTGGTAATGAGTCACTGAAGGAGTCACCATGAATGATGCATCACCCTGTCAATCTTCTCACTTCTCTCTGTCTCTCTCTCTCTGTCTCTCTGTCTCTCTCTCTCTCTCTCTCTCTCTCACTCTCGCTCTCTCCCTCTCTCTCTCCTTCTGATAGTGATGATTTGAGCAGTTTTTCCTCCACTTTCCCTCTGCCATGTGATTTCTTCTTTGAAGTTGTTGATAATTTAAGTGTTGAGTTTTGTGTTTCATTGATGAGAAAGTAGCTAACATACTCACTGACCTGAATAACTGTCATGGTAATATTTGGAACCATAAGTGGCTTTCTGCACTCCAAAAATACCCCAACTATCCTTCTCTTTACAACCACTGTGGAGGATAAATCCAATTTCTCCTTCATAGACTGGGTCAATTCTCCCTCTGAAAAAATATATAACCTTTTAAAATCTTGTTGATTCTATCCTGGTGTACCTAAATTCAGAGCAAAACCATTTATTCCAGGTCAATGGACTCATTGTGTCCTCTTGTACAATCTTTGCTCCTTCTGAAACTAAGAGCTCTAGATCCATGAGCATCATGCAAGAACAGGAAGCAAAACTTTGCTAGTTTATTGCTAAGAGTAATGGTGAATGATGCTATTTTCTCTTCTACTTCTTTATTAATTGAACAACAACTCCTGGCTGTAGAGATATGGTAGTATCTATTGTACACTTATTCAAAGTATGTAGAGCATTCAGGAAATCTTTTCCACAGTATTACAATATTTTTCTACCTTGCTGTCAGTTATTGCATCTTAAAGGTTCATTACAACTTTGTAGCAATAAAATTGCTGCTTTACAATAAGAAACAAGACTAGAGCAGCGAATTGCAAAAGTATGAGCACAGTGCTGCACCTCATTGGCTGTGAAGTGAATTCCTCAGTCAGAAACAGAACTATGTGAAACACTGTGTTGGTGTATGTTATTTTCTAAGTCCACGGATGAGAGTTTGGGCAGCTTATCCATGGATTCAGCAACACTGCAACCACCCAAAAGCTGATCTGGTAGATAGCCTCTGCTGAACACCTTAACTGCCAGCATCACACACCAATTCTGAGGTCCTACAATGGCCCAATTGCTTTAAGATATCAGTCTGTAACCCATAGGCAATTTGTTTATATGGGACACTTCCATCATAAAATGGGTAGAGCTTTATTATGACTGGAATAGACACTGATTCTCATGATGGATTTGCCCATTTTCTCTGAACTGTCACAATTATAAAATGGCAAGTAGAAGGATAAGACAAATGTGCATTTTGTATAGCTAACTGACTGAGGTATCTCTCTCTGAAAGTTTGGACATAGACAATGAAATTTAGTTAATCTGAAACAAGCTATAATGGAAAATTCACTTTTTATTTGAGTGACTTTATCCTGGCTACCAATGCACAAATGTACTACAAAGAACAGTTCTGTATTTTTTTTATAGCTTTTCATGCATCACCCTTACTAATAACTATCTGGCACCTACTTATAAAGTGAGCAGAGAGCAAGCACCTGCACTCAAAGGCAGGGTATTGAACAGCTTGTATAAGTGCAACCAGCCCAGAAACCAGCAGGAGCTGCCTATAGATGAAGGATTGTAAGAAGCACTTTGTGGAATTTTATACAGGACAGAAGTGCGAGAAATACTTAGACCCAGAAATCCATCCAGACCACTCTTGTAGGTCAAAGCTTCACTTGTGAATGTGGGGAGAAGAGCTGACTCATTGGACTCAAATTGCAAGATATGGAGTGAGGATGTTTTAATTTAGTGTTTTTAGTGTTTGCAACTGTGTATATCTAGTCATTTTTCCCTTAGTTCATTCTTAGTTTGTTTTCCCCTTATCCTCCCTTTTTTTTACCTCATTTATCTAATATACATGTAAAGTATAATATATACTATATGTATATATATGGGAAGTGTCAGTATATGCACAAAGAAGAAAATTAACTAATTCTTAAACCTCAGTAATACTTTTATTGGAATATCAGTGTAACCCACATGAACCTTGTATGTATAGAACTTCAACAGCCTATCATCTAACAGCGTATAATTAAGGTCTGACCTTTTCAAATCTTCCCTCAACATCCAATTACACATCAGTCCCTCTGTCCCTTCTGCTCCCACAAATATAGTCTAAAACTCCAGTCCACCAGACATCTATTCAAGATGAAAAAAATAATAAAAACAATGATCAACCTTCCTCTCTCTTTCAAGTATTAGTTCTGTTTTCTCCTTTTCTTTTTTCTAATTTATCATCTTATACTTTCTCTTTCTTCCTCCACTCCCTTCCAAATCCCACTCAAGCTACCTGGGACAGTATAGTGTAGTATATTCCATGTAGGTCCTTGAGAAAAGGATGAAATTATTAAAACAAAGTTTAATGTAAATGAGTGATATATGATTCAATCTCTCGATAGTATATCATCAGTAAGGATTTTCTCCCTAAGAAGCAGAGAGTGTATCTATTACTATTCACATGAATAGATCTGAAATATATGTAAACATCAAAAATTGAACAAAGCAAAGTTCATAACAAAGGGAAAAAGACAAAAGTTTCCTTATTAGCAACAAACTGCCTCCACTCCAACTAACCACTGGCTTTCAGCACACACACATAAGTACACACGCACACACATACAGAGAAACAAGAGAAAGCAAGACAACAAAATGCCTCCAAACACAACTAATTCCCCAACATGGCATTAATGGAGAAAAAATCAGACACCCAAAGATTGAAATATACAAAATGATAGCAGGGAAAACAGAAAGATCAATAAGATATTCAGTGGGCCAAAAGATGATGAATCCAAAGACATAATGAATTTAACTATCAATGAGTTTAAAGAAAAAAAAATGAATAAAGACCTGTAAGCAAGATGTTGTCAGCAGGTTTTCCACAGGACAAGAAGCACAAGCAGCCACCAGAGGAAGATTCTGTGCCCTGGCTGCAGCCACAAGCCCACTCCTAAACAGAGTTCCACTGTTTCAGCTCAAGACATGGCCACAAGGAGCCTACCATCTGACCAGTCTGATGGTAGATGACATTCAAACTAGTGAAAAATCTGAAGTCTTCTATTTTTCATCTCAGAAAGCCACAAAAATAAGAGATCTGCATTGGAGGAGCAATGCCCCTCACCCACATGGTCAAGCAGGTCCCCACACAAACCACAGCACCCACAGATGAAGGGCAGAACCACCCACAAAGTCCAAGGCAGTACTACAGTCTGTTTCCCTATGACATGGGACACCAGAGATGAGAACTAACAAACTGCCCTAATCCTGAATGAGGACAATCTCAAAGAAAGAAAGGAAGAAACAAATTTCATGACTATGGACATTTGGCAAAAGTAATGAAAATGTGTTATGTACATATGCCAACTCCTCAGAAGACAGATAAGTGTTATCTATCACAACCATGACAGGAATAAAGTTTGGTGTCAAGAGATGGGTGGATGGGTAGAGTGTGAATGAAAAAGGGATGAAAACTGGGAAATAAGATATATTACACCCATGTGCCAATTGCTCACAAACATGTACTAATGAAAAAATTTCAAAAATGCAATAAACTTAAAAATACAGTAGAACATATGATTGTTCTGTTTAGCAAAGAATTGAATTTCATGAAAAGGTACCAAAAGGAAATCCAGGGAATAAAATCTTTATTGAAACTTTAGGCAGAAGATTTCACCCATGAGTAGAGACAGTGTCAGAACTAGAATGCCTAGAACATAAGATTCATACAGGACACCGTATATTCAGAGACAGCTCCAAAATTACAAATGATCATGGAAATTGATTCACACAATTAATTCATGATGCAAAGATGACTCAGGTAGGTTAACAAGAATCAGAGAACAATCAGAACATAGCAAAATACTATAAATTCTCTCTTTACTGAAACCATACAACAGCTTGTCTTCCATGAAAAAGAACATCTAAAGAAAGCCATGACTGTGTATTAGTCAATGGTTTGCAAGGGAGCACATTTAATGCAGTTCACCTCCCAAAAATGTGAGCTGTAAAGGGACGGGTGGGAAGAACCAAGAAGATGGCCCATGCTGGGAAGGACTTCTACTAGAAAGTAATGGACCAGGCAGATTAGTAAACAGATTAAGACTAATGGGAGTCAAATTTCTTTTGACATTTCACAAACACAAAAATGTGAAAAGATAGAGAGGAATTGAATTAATGAGAACTCATGGATTTTTTTATTGATATGTATATATCTGTAAATGTTCATTAATAGAATAGATGTAAATGTTCATTAATAGAATAGAATGTATATATCTGTAAATGTTCATTAACTCTAATTCTGTTCAATGAAATGAATAAGAAGAGATACCTGAGTATATACTTGATAGATACATAAGTTACTTTTTCAGGTTTTATTTTTTAGTACATATCTGCATTATATACTTACTAAACACTTTGTGGAGTCTCATTCCATAAACACAACACATCTCAATATTTTCTCACCCTCTTTCCCTCTACTCCTCACCTCTCACTCCATTTCTTGATCCCCTGTACATTTGAGTAAAATCCATGTACTTACATTCTATTATCTTTTATTTTTCTCTTTATGTATTTTTGTCACATTAGAGGAACCATAAGCATTTGTGCTTGTGGGTCTGATATATATATCCCTTAATATTATAGTCTCCATGTACATCTATTTTCCTATCAAGGACTTAAGTTTTTCTTTCCTTATGGTAAAGTAGGAATACAAAGTGTAAAATACCACACTTGTTTCTTCCATTAATCTTTTGTTAAAAACATGCACATCACTTTTTTAAAATGTCTTGATGACAAAAGAAAACTCATCCCTTCACTGTATTCCAAGGTTACCCAAAAGAAATAAATTATGTGTCTGTATATTGGTACATATACATGAACAAGAAGGCTCACAATACATTATTGGTAAAATCGAAAACCTGTATAATTAAGGTGTAGATCAACAAAGTACTCTTTTAAAAAGATGGAATACTTACCTTATATTTGATAGTATGTCTTTCTTCATTATTTTCTTACCAAGTAGAAATCCACTCTTCATTTTTACTCTATAGGAGATGTTATGAAAACTTAACACAGCCCCTTCAGTACGTAACTTCATGTCATTGAGGATCATCTCAGAGACACCGCTGGTATTTCTCTGTGACAGTGGGATATGAAACTGGTCATTACTAGAGGACATCTGGAGAGTTCTCCTGTGTTGTAGAAGGAAAGCAAGAGTTAGGTGAATCCCATCACATTCAATTATAAACCCTAGTAGTATACTTAAATCAGTATGTTTTAAAAGGCATCATAATAAGTAAATTCCTTATCAATAGCAGCATACACAACTACTTTAATACTTATGATGAGAGAGAGATGCATCCTTAAATGCATAGAGTCCTATTGTCATATTCCTAAGACATAATTAGACCTAGTGGTTAGACTAATATGGCTAAAAGCAGAGTATGAGACACCTTATATTCAGGGAAAGACTACATGATCATCATCATATCTCTCACACTTTACTTTACTTTCAGAATTTATGACATTGTTCATATCCAAAGGATTTAGTAATTCAGGAACAGAAGCAATTTCTCAGAATTTCTACATCCTAATGTTATACTTCTGAGTAAGTATATGCTTTGAATCAATTAAGATGGTAAATTCCAAAATGATTTGCAAAGACACAATCATCTACTTAATTGCTAAACATACAGTATTGAATTTCTAAAAGACATATAATTAAGATTAAGATGATCAGGAGGATAAAGCTTACAAAGATCACAATACTTAGAAGCAAAACCTGAATGCAATTTATAAAACTTTCAATGTTGTATGAAACAACTTACAAAAGGCCATGTAAATAGAATTGTACACACTAAATATTACATGAACAAGCTAGGAAAACAGGATTGAATTGTAACCTTCAATCAACTAGTTTTCATTTTTAAAAGCCGAAGTCATCCTTGCAGCACTTTCTATCAATGTATGTTTGACTAAAAGCTTCAATCAAATTATAGTCATGAGAAGAATCACAGAGAGGTGGACAAATCATGAGAAGCTGCTGTAGGAAGAATGCTCTGATGAGAGAAACCAAAGATTCATGAACCAAAATAAGAGCCAAAATCCTGGAAAGAAAAGAGCAGCCCTGAACCCAGCTCAACATCTTGTAATTGCCCCTCCTGATATTTGCAGACAAACTGCACCTGCATGGGAAATATTTCAGGAAAACCAAGCAGAAAGAGGATGCTAGAGGAATACTGGAAAATATCTGAAAAAATAATTCAGCAGGCCCTCAGCTAACAAATTTGATCTTACAGCCCCTTTCAAAGACTAAGAAACCTGAAAATGCACAGTTTGAGATCTGAAAGGCTATGCCCTGGAAACATGGACAGATGGAAAACAGGCCAGCTCTGCCTCTTCATGGTGGTCTCTTCAGTCTTTGCTGAAGGAATGTTAATCCTCTCTCAACAAAGATATTGTCATATATACTTCCAGTTGAAATTATTACACATGTCACAAAAAGAGACCTATATCTCTAGAAATGAATACTGAGAAATAGACCAAGTAGTAATCCAGACCAGAGTCACCAATTGGTAATATCAATAAAAACAAATAATATGTTTAATACAACAAAGGTAAATATAGATTATTAATTAAGAAATAAATTATTTCTTAAAGACAGTAAAAATCCTAAGTCTAAGACTTATTTATAAGCACAAACCTCTGTTCATTTTTTTTCTAGTAAGACTGCAAACTAAACACAGTGGCTTCACATTGAGCTACACATCCAGCCATTTTTAAATTTTTATTTTGAACATTGTCTCCATATGACACTAAATTACTTAGTAATATTCACATTGTTTATCCTGCTGCCTCAGTTTCTCAGAATAGTAGGCTTATAAATTTATTCCAGCATGCTTGGCAAGCAAAACTCTTGAAACAATTTACTTATATTAATCTCAAGAGACAGCAAAATTGTTGGGCCTGGTAGGGTTTACCAGTAAACTCACCACTATGGACATTGAAGCAGAATGATCATTACTTGAAGACTGGTATCATCTTCATAGTAAGACCCTGTCTCAAAAGCACAGGGAGAGGGGGAAGATGCATAAGGAGAGACAGATGAGCAGTGAGAACAAAAGGAAGACAGAGATGGAAAGGATGTAGGAGAGAGAGGGGATTGGGAAGAGGGAAATTACATTTCCAAGAAGTTAGGGGCCTGATAGTTTTATTCCCAAGTGGCTGTTTTTCATGGAAAATACAAAAAGGAACAGAAAATATGCATTCCAATTTCAAGTTTTATCCCTTATATTTAAGATATCTCCTGTCAATCAATTGTTCACATGTTATCTCTCACTTGATATATACACCCTGAAGCACCTAATATGGACTCTGAATTCCAAGCTTGCTGATTCAAGTTGACTTGGGGTCAGTCTGCTCACTGAGGTTGCTCCAGGAACCCCTAACTGTTTGCATAATCTAGAGGTCACAGCATGACAATGGACACCCTTATGAATAATGTGCATGCTCAGTGACAAGGCTTTACACATACAAATAACCTTGTTTAAACACAAAGGACAAACAAATTCTTGTGCCCTAAACCTGTTACTCCTCAAAAGTATGATTTGCATTTTCTCCAGCTGCAGTCAGAGATGTAAAAGTAGATTTTACTAAAATACCATAACTCATAAATTAGGCCTACCAAGTTATGACAAAACAAAGATTGGTTTCCATTTTGTAAGACTCTTTTCCAAATCATTCTCAGCTCTACAGATAACCATGTAGTCACTTAGGGAATCTGTCTCTGTGATTTACAGTTAAAATGACTGCAAGTCACATGTATCCCAAGGTGAGGCTTCTGGAAGTTGACTGGATCATGGGGTACAATACTGATAATCAGTGGATTAACCCATTGATGTGTTCATAACTGAATATGCTGTTAAGATGTGGGGAATTTTAAAGAGATGGATCACTGAAAACAGGACCTGAAAATTTTCTATCTTATAAATAACAATATTATTTCTCATAATTCCAGAGGCTGCCAAGACTAAAGACATGGGCCTAGTTGGTGTCTGTTGATAGCTACTTTCAGGTTTATAGATGGATCCTCTGTCTTCACATGGCAGAAGGCCCAAGGCAGCTTTCTGGGTCTTTGTCTTTTTAATTTCTGTTTTATTAAGTTCATTGGTACAATTTAGATATACAAAATGATCATTTTAGGAAGTTTTTACCTGTGCGAGATATATCTTGGTTCTTTTTCTGCCCATTTCTGTCCTCTTTCTTCAAACCCTCTTCCTTATTTACAAACTTATCTTTCCATTTTATCTTTCTTTTCATATTTTTTTCTTTTACCTTCTTTTTTTCCTCATCCGCTTCTCCTAGTTCTCCTCTCCTTTGAGCAATTTCTTCTATTTTACGGCATGTATTATATATGTTGTTCCTGTTTACACTCTTGCCTTTCTTAATATCTTCTTAGAAGAATTAAAAGACCATGCCACAGTGATATATGCACACACACATATGCAGCAGCACAT
>PVJX010042955.1:0-13902 GCA_004027295.1 Dolichotis patagonum | reverse complement strand
AGCACGTAATCCATCCAAGCTGAGCGATGAGAATAATGTAAATTTTAAATCTTGTTACCCAATTAACAATATCCTCTGCCTCCCTGTTTTAGACAATTCCTCCCCTTTCACTCCCATGGGGTGCACTGCTTGTTTTGGGTCCCAGTGCCTCCCTATATAGAGCATCTCAATGGACCCTATCTCCTGATCTACTCTGCCTGTGTTTCTCTCTGTTAGTATTTCGAGGCCCTCTATACTAGAGATTATAGCCAATCTTCTCTGCCTCATTTCTGCTATTCTATTTTTCTGCCAATGATAGTCTATTTTTCTCTTCCACTTCACTGTCTGCCTTGTTCACTGAGACCTCTCTGCCACTGTTCCTGAAATGCTGGTATTCTTGTTCTCTCTCTCTAAAATGTCCTTCAGATTTTTTTGTAGGGTTGGATTGGTGGTCACAAATTCTCCAAGTTCCTCTTGGTCATGGAAGCAGCTTGTTTCTCCATTAATTTCTAGAGAGAGTTTTGCAGGATACACCAATCTGGGCTGGAGGTTGTTCTCCTTCAGGGCTTGAATTACTCTACTCCAAGCTCTTCTTCACCTGATAGTCTGTGTCGAGAAGTCTGCCATGATTTTGATGGGTTTTCCTTTATAGGTGATCTGTTTCTTTTCTCTGATGGCCTTTAATATTCTGTTCTTATATTGAATTTCTGGGATCTTGATTATTATGTGTCTAGGTGTAGCTCTGTTTTGGTTGTAGGTGGCTGGAGTTCTGTGTACTTCATACATCTGCATATCATTTCCTTTTTCTATGCTTGGGAAATTTTCCTTAATAATTTCTGTGAATAGCCTTTGCGGTTCCTCTGTTTTGACTCCTGCTTCTTCATTCACATGCTTTATTCTTAAGTTATAGATCCTCTTGTTGTCTTCTAGTCTTTGTATAGTTACTGCCTGCTCTCTTGTTGTTTTTAAGAGATCTTCACTTTCATGATCACATTGCAAGCTTGTGTTCAATTTTTGATAGTCTATCTTTGGTTTTTTCAAGCAGTTTTGCCAGCTTTCTATGGAGTCTTTAGTTTCCTGATAATCTCTTTGAATCTGCTTCATGAATTCTAGGTTTTTCCTGAATTCTTCATTAAATGTTTCTCTCCATTTGTGTTCCTCCATTCTTCTGTCTGTGTCTTCTTGAGAGGCGGCCAGCCTTTCTTTTATTAATCTACTTATCTCTTGTTTAATTTGAATTAATATTTCAGTTTTGACCCTGCTTATGAGGTCCTGAAGATATCTGTTTATGTCCGCTAATGCTGTGTTTGATGTTGCATGTTTGCTGCCCTCAATCTCTTTTGTATTTACCCCTCCTGGATCAATGTTCTCAGGGCTGGGGGCTGGGAGTTTTTTCTTATTTCTCCCTCTCGTCATGTTTTTGGTTCCTTCCATACAAGTGTACAGTGTAATTCCCAGCCCCTTTTCTTGTTGCTTAAGGCTCCTCTGGAGCGCGCAGGCTAGGGGCTTCTGCCCTCTGGAGTCTGCTATCAGAGATTGAAGTTCAAGTAAGGGCAGTGTGCACTAGCTCCTCCCCTCCGGGCCAGTCAACCTTTGCAGGCCTTCACTGCGTCAGTGTGTGCCAAGCTCAGGGAATTAATTTGTAGTGACCCACTGGGTCCTGGCCAGGGGCACGGCCCAGTCCAAGCAGATTCCACCAATCCGCTCGGTGAGGGGAACAACCAACTGAAGCCACTTCCTTAGGGAGTTAGGGCTGTCCTGCCCAAATCCAACATGTCGTCCAGTTGGTTGCCCCTCTCCTGTGGGAGGGTCTTATTCCCATCACTCACTGTGTGTTGATGCCGGTCCCTGAGAACTGCTGGGCGCCCTGACCTCCAACTTCAGCACAGCTGCGGTGCAAATTCATGGTGCCTCTGGGTGGGTCGTGTGCAGGGCCGGGTCCAGGCAGGCTGCACACAGGGATGTTCAGCTCCATGCTCCGGCCGCTCAAGCCAGTCACATTGGCGCTGTTCGGTAGATCTGGTCAGTCTCAGGCAGGAATTCAGGTGGCTCGAGGAGGGCACCGTGCTCACTGATCTTAGCTTTTTAATGGTAGCCCCAGGAACTCATATTCGAGTGGTTTTTTTCACTTTAGTTTCTTCCTGTGTTGAGAGAGTCCATCTCCCTTTGTTTGGGTCTCTCCAGGGTGTTCTATTCTGGCATTTGAGCTGTCTCTCTCAGAGAGGCTCCATATCCTGCTACCTAACGGTCCACCATCTTTGGAAACTCTCCCAATTGCTCTTTTAAGAGTGTTCTGTGTTCTCAGAGAGCTTACCAGATACAGTCCATTCAAGCTTCCTTCTTAGGTCAGCCCAGAAACAAGCACTGTCGGAGATTATCTGCCAGCTTTACAACACGTCTGAAAAGAAACGTAAAGTGCTGTTAGCCTTGTCCTGCCTTCTCCTGACGCTCACCCTTATGATGATAAGCTGGTTAACAAATTGGTTTTGATAAAAGATTTAAACCTCTGATCCCTGCAGGCAAGCTGGAAAGAACCTTTCAGAGTCATCTATAGCACCCCAATGGCTGTCCACTTACAAGGACCTCCACAGAGGCTTCTCCAGTCTAGGGCACAGCTGACAATTTGCCTGACTTCTCTCCTTCATGGAAGTCACAGGTAATCTCCCCTACCTCAGGCTGACCAAATCCCAGAAAACAACTAAATTCCATGACACGGTACATCCTGTCACTGCACCTGTTTTATTCCAGCAGTCCTCACTGATCTGACCTGATTTCACCCTCAGGCTTCGACTCTCGATTCTTTGTACACCTGGATAGAAGACTCCCTTACCAGGGTATCCGTGTGACTTCTCCCCAGAAGAGATTTCACTGTTTGCCTTTTTCCTTGCCCTCCTCCTGTTTGATGACTGATAGGAAGGCCCATGATAGATGAGGCAGACCTCAGATACCTCTTCTTTCTACTATGCCTCTTTTTGTGAGTCCTATTTTCCATTCTGTTAGTGCTACAACTCAGCTGCTTCTTCTCCAGGATGGAACCACATCATATGCACACAGTCACATTAGCCAGTCTGGTTCTCCTATTCACTGCAGGCGCTCCCTCCAGATTCTCACCAGTGCCCAGCTGTCTGTACAGGACAGTCCCGCTTACCCACTCCTTGATCAGTGCTCTAACCGCCCCGGCTAAGGACTGTTGGCTCTGTGTCCACATCTGTGTTGCTTATGAGGCCACACCCATTCTCACAAATTTCACTTACCACCCTGCAGACAAGAGGGGTCTCCATTTATACATACTGGCTTCCAGGAAGCGTGGTCCTCCTTTCCCCGTGCTGATGCTATTAAAAGGGGTGTTGTACCAGCCCAAGTCTCATTCCATATAAGGATTCAATAAGCCTATAGATGGCCCAGTAAGCACAAACACCGGTCTAAGTTTCCAAGCCCTGCATTGCATCTAGTGCAATGTGTCTTCTGGGTCACTGTTTGGACGCATTTCTCCTCATCAGTGTGATTTTGCATTCATCTTGTTAGCCTCTAATGGTCATGTAATCACCCAAAACCCCTCGTTCAGTTAACCTGTTAGCTTCTTAGCCTCTACCCAAATTGTCACTGCTCCACTGCTTAACAAACACTCTGGTTTCCGGCTGTCATCTCCCCTGTGCAGATACACATCCATGGAACAGCTGCGCTCAGACCCCTACCCAATCTGGCTGCCTCTTGTGCCCATTTGCAGCTCTCTGAGTGGTTGGTAATAGACACTGGGAGGTTTTTCTTCCACTGGAAAAACCAAATTGCAGCGAGTCCTCAGATTCCTCAGATCCGAAGATCTTTTCAACCTCTTACTGGTGCTGGTCTGTGGGGCACATTAAATGTGGGGGATAATAAAGACTGAAACTGTAAATATCTCTTTGGAATTCATAATCAATTTTGTCTACCCAGTCCAGGTGTTTTCTCCCTCTAAGGGACCTCTACCTATCCGTGCCTTCCCACTTGCTGGACCGGGACCTGCACAGTGGTCTATCATACCCCAAATATAGACACAACCCCAGGAAACCAGAGGCTGCCTGCGGCAGTAAAAGCCCAGATGTGACAGCACAGGGAGATTCGGTTGATCTCTTTCCTTGTAGGCCCGGGACTCACTGATGCAGCAGGAACAGGGACAGCTGGCCTGACTGCCCCGCTCTCTTACCACCACTCAAGACCTGTATCGAAGCCTTAAAGAGAGAGCCGAGACCATCGTCACTTTACAGCCCCCAAATGACTCACTGACATCAGTAACTCTCCACAACCAAAGAGGTTTAGACCTCTTAGGAGCTGCGAAAGGTGCTGTATGCATCTGCCCAGGAGAACAGGGTTGTTTTTACACAAACCAATCAAGCATAGTACAAGATGCAACTAAAAGGCTTACCGAAAGGATCTCAGAAATTAGACAGCCTGCATCTGACCCCTGGGCTAATGTCTGAGGAGAGGCCTCACAGCTCATTCCCTTGGCAGCACTGTGGCTCTGTGTAACACTCCTTCTCTTGTCCAGGCCCTGTGTTTTCAGACTCCTGGCCCAGTTCTTACAAGACCACATCCAAACAATGGTGAAGTCAACAGCTGTTGCTCTTCTCCTTCTCCTAACCTGACGCAGCTCCCCAAGGTCTTCCTTGTCACTAGATTGCCCATTCAGCCCAGGTGTCATGCAGGAGGCAGCATGAGAACCAGTGCGCATTTCTCTTTTTTCTTCTTCTTTCCCTTTTTGTTTATAATAAAAAGACGGAACTGAAGGCTCCAATCAGACATGACTCTCCCAGCACCCAACCTGTTTGCCTGCAGAGGCATTGTTCTCAGTGGAGGCGCAGCTTCGCACCGAGGCTGTCCTCAGCAGACATAGGATGTTGTGACACAGAGAGGGCAAGCAATCTTGCAGGCCCCCAGACAGCTAGAGCTACTACCCCCAGACCCAAAATTTATACCTCAAGGACTCTGCCCACTGAGGTGCAGCACTGTCAGAGAACTTTGATCGCTGATGTTTATTACCCTCGTCCTGCCTAATGTCCCTTGCCTTCTCCTAATTCCTATAAAAGAGGCCCACTTCTCTGGTCCCTATAAATGGCCTTTTCACTCTCAGTCTGCCTGCAACCAAGTACTAAACCACGTGTCTTGTTGCTTTCACAAAATCCTGTTGAAGGCTCTCTGCTTCATTGTTCCTTACTCAAAATTTTGCTGACATCGGAGTTGTTGCTCTCTCTCTAGAGAAGAGGAGATGGATACTGAGAGTAACCTAAAGGCTCCCTCAAGATCAGGAGAGAGGGATACCAGGGTCAGAACCTGTCCTCTCTCTGGTGAAAGTTCCTTTATCACCTTCCAGCCTTCCTGGGAAAGAATTCTTACCTCACATACCATAGAGACCTGACAGGCTGTAAGATGAATGCGGATGCTCCACAGTCCCTTCAGAATCTGTTAGCAGTTGGTCTACAAGGTACTTCCATTCATCACCACCCTGGCTGGGTATGTTTGGATGTCCATGTGTGTGTGAGCCTTTGTTTGAGGCCTCTGGGCTTCAAGAGTCCTTTCTCTCTGTCTGAGACTGTATTGACAGGGCTGTGTGGAAAGTTGAAGCTCCTCTCCCTAAGCAATCTACAATGTTAGATTCTAGAAAATCCTCCACAATGTTCTTTGCGTTGTTTGGTAGTAGTGGGATCCAGGGTGGGATGGAGGTTCACTCTATAACTAGTTATTGAAAAAAATGTTCCTCACAGTTCTGGCATTCCACAGTTCCACTGCCTCCAAACATATATGGAGGGAGAGAAACAGACATCATTACATGATTTAGGTACCTTTGGCAAATCTCATGTATTGTCCCCTCTTTACAATAAATGTTAGCTTTTGAAAGGCTCTGAGTTGACACCTACTGAACTTTATTCACCCAGTTTCCCCATGTTGTCATTGATCATAGACCACAGATCTAATTCTCAGTCCTCTTCTAGCTCAACATTTTAGATGTGGGATATAAGGGTCAAATCTTAAAAAGAATCTGAGGGTTCATTCATTATCCTTGACCTGCCAAACTCCTCATTCTAGTTTCATTAGGCCCATTAAATTGATTATAACTTGGATAGCACTAGAATTGGCACCTCAAATACTAAAACATTTGATGGTAAAAAACAGAGAAGGCAAACACCAAAGTTGTAATTTTCAAATCTTTAGCAAAGACACAAAGGAAAACATCAGTGAAACAGCTAAAAGTCCTCAAAAAGTAACATTTTATGAAAGGTTTTTTCTCTGTATAATACTTTTGGGAAACAGAGAAAGGAAAATAGGTGTGAGATAACTTCTACATCATAATTACAATGGAAGCCAGCTATTTTATGAGATCCTCTTGCAAATGACAACTCATCTGTGGGCTTAGAAGACCTTCAGTCACCATCTATAGCTTCCATGTGCACTCTGTAAAGCATTCCCCGTCCACACATTACTCACTTCTGAGCGCAGTGACATTTCCAGCTCTTCGTCCCTGAGGAAGTGGTTCTTACTCTAGTAGAGAGGTCCTGCAGGAGCACAGTGAGACATTAGAGAGAACAAATGCAATTATCAGCAATAATTAGACTATAAAAACCAAAGTAGAGAGAGTGAATATTAAAACCGTATTCACCTACCATCACCTCAAAACTGTTTCAAAAACAGAGTAGGTGGAAAGAGAAACGGGAGAAATCTTAGTCTTAGCAATGATACCGTGTAGAATAGCAGAGACGTTCTTCCTCTGCGTGAAGAAGCTGCCCGTGAACTCCTCTGAGCCTCAGGCAAAGGTGATTTCTAAGGCAGCTGCACCAAACCTAATGCACTGATTGTCACAAAAGCCTGAGATTACATTACATTTCTCCTGAATTGGCCACATAATGAGATCGGCTCTAGGCAAAAATAAGAAGTGTGTCCTCCTGCTATCTTTAGCTCTTGTTAAGACGAGTCTGTATCTACCCTTTCAGAACAGTCATAGGGCCCTCGACTGCTTGAAGAACAGTACATACTTTCTCTCACTGTCTAAAATTTGGCACTTGAGTTTCAGCGTCACTGAAGATAACAAAGGGTCTGGCTGGGCACGTGCGAGGCATGAACCAACAGAGGCCCGCATTCGTGTCTGTGGCCCTCAGAGGTAACTGCTCTTGGGGCCAGTCCCAAGTCTGGCTATCTTTCTTGGTGAGGCTGTCTCTGACCCACATAAAGGCAAAAAGTCAAAACACAGTGTTAGTAATGAAAAACTGAGTTCGCCACCTGTCCTTCTGCAGGAGTATTTTGTTAAAAAGTAGCTGGGGTTTGCTTTCATCAGATATGGTGAGATACATAGATGTGGAAATGACCATTATGAAGAAAGAGAGTTTTATGCACAGATTCCTAGAAACAAGAGGCCTGGTGGAGCGTGCTGGCCCCAAAGAAATCACCAGGGTCAGGCAGGAGACAGAAGAGGGTGGGAGGAAAGCATAGGCAAAAGCTTTTATTGTGATTTTTGCAGGAAGGAAAGAGAGAAGCAGGATAAAGGACTTGTGGTCTCTAATTTGAATAATTTCAGCAGGCTTCGGGCTCAGAATTGGTCCTTAGTCATCCAGTCTGGCAGGAAGAATGTGGGCATAATGCATGAGAGTTAGACAAAGGAAGGATTGCACTGGGCTTTGCACTGGCTGGTTTTCACAGACAGGCATGCTTGCAGGCAAGTCATTTATTAGCGCGAGGAATTAGCTAGCTCTGAGAAGGGCAGTCTCTCCAGTAAGACCTCATAGGCAAAAGTATCATAAAATTCAGAAATTTTAAAAATCATGGTGTCATGGTTTATGTCGGTGGCCCGCAGGCCTCATGTATTTGCATTGTACATCTGTGACTGGTTCATTGTCTAGTGCTTGGATTGGTGGTGTCAGTGCTACACCCTCCTAGGGGTGGAGCCAGGATGTGATGTAATGGCAGGAAGAAGGTATGTCTCTCTCTTGCCAGTTTCCGCCTTGCTGTTTGCAGCCACCATGAACTGCAGCCCTGCCATGCCACCCTGCCTTGGAGCCAACTAAGTATGGACTGAAACCTCCAAAAAGTGTAAGAAATAAACCTTTCCTTTCCTAACTTTGGGCATCAGGTATCTTGTCTCAGTGATGAGTAAAAAGTAATTAAGACACATGGTTAGTACCTGCCGGATATCCCTTTCCACTGTTCTCATTTCTCCCTCCATCTCCATCTGGTCAGTTTGAGCTCATTGG
Organism: Dolichotis patagonum; assembly: GCA_004027295.1. Lineage (NCBI taxonomy): Eukaryota > Metazoa > Chordata > Mammalia > Rodentia > Caviidae > Dolichotis > Dolichotis patagonum. The sequence continues at coordinate 5,707 of PVJX010042955.1, read as the reverse complement.
CCCCCAGATGTGCAGTTCTGTACCCACATCTGCCTGTCTGACCTTATTTTCATGATGTCCTTACAGAGAGGTGACTCCTTTCTCTTTATGAAATTCTATCAATTGGATGAACATTTCATTGCATAGAACAGAAACCCAATTTATACTGACTTAGTCAAATGGAAATTTCACTTTTCTCTTATTTGGGACATTCAGACTTACAGACCTATTGCTGCACGGTAGATTCCCAGTGCTGCCAGGGATCAGGTTCCTTATCTCTTTTCATTTAGTCTGTCACCTCATGGGCACGCCGTCACTAAACCGCTTCCAGCATCATGACAAGTACCAAGCAGGAAAAAGAGGGTGAGCAGAAAGCAAAAGGACATTGCTGTGTAAATTCTCCTTTCACAGAATACCAAGTACCATCACTTAATCACAGCCAGGCACTGCATAATGACATCTCAGTTAATGGAGGGCTACATTTATGCCAGTCACCCCACACTGTTACAATGCAAGCAAGATGTAGTGGTTGTAATTGCAGCACCCAGGAGGCTGACACAGGAAGACTGCTAGGGGTTTGAGGCAAGCCTGGGCTCCATAGTGGGTGGAAGGCCAACCTGTGCTACACAGAGAAAATTTGTCTCAAAAGCAAAAATAGCTATGCTCCCGGCATTTGAGTTTTTGGGGGAGCTACTGGGGACACTGGACTAGGCCCAGCAGATTCCAGGGCCTCAGTCCACCACACTCAGTGGCCTTTTTTCAGTTCAGGAGGCAGAGACCACGCAAGAGGACTCTAGGCTCATTTGGGCTGTCCTAGGGAGAGCTTATGGGCTGGCCTGGGGAGAGCTTAAGAACAGCACTGCCAGCAGTTGAGTTCATATCCACCCCCCTATGACAGGGGATTGTGTCCCAGGGGCTCTGCTGGCCCCAGTTTTCTATGCCCAGCTTCTGACTCTCAATTTAGGAAGCAAAGTGACTGCAGGGGAGCTGAGACTGCTCCAGGAGCTGAGAGTGCAGGAGGTGATTCACCACACACCCAGAGGAAGCTTTGGAACACCACTCAAAGCAAGGAAATAAAGAAAAATGACAAAAGGAAAGACCAAAAGGCAGGCTCAAATCACCAGCCCATCCCAAAAAAGCCTGGGAGCCATGTACATAGAAGAAAATAGAAGCCATACACCTGAAATGTCTGAAATGATACCAAATGAAATAAAGAAGCAACTAGGGGAAGTGATGGAGAAATTCAAATCAGAAATAATTGCCCAGGTAAAAGAAGAAATGATAAAAGTAGTGAAAGAAATAGTGAACACATCTAGTGAAGACACAGCTAAAAAATTAGAGTAACAAAGCAAACAAATAGAATCCATGAATGAACACTATAAGAAACAAACATTACATAAAGCAGATTCAAAGAGGTATACAGGAAATCAAAAATTCTATTGAAAACTGTCAAAACTGCCTCAATGAAAGTGAAGATAGAATTTCAGACCTTGAAGATAAGATTGCAGCTAGTGAACAGGAAAAGAAAGATCTTCTAAAAATAACAAAGAATCAGGAAATAACAACTCAACAGCTGCAAGATGATGCAAAGAAAAATAACAAGATTAATAGGGATAAATGAAAAAGAAGGGGACAGCCCAAATGATATCAAGAGGATATTTACAGAAAACTTCCCAAACATGAGAATGGAAACTGACATTTGGATTAGTGAAGCTTATAGAACTCCAAATAGCCATAACCAAAATAAAACTACACCCAGACACATAATAATCACCATCCCAGAAATCCACTATAAAAACAGAATACTAAAAGCTGTTAGAGAGAAAAGATAGATCACCTAGAAAGGAAAACCTATCAGAAAATCAGAAGATTTCTCAACACAAACAATGAAGTCAAGAAGAGCATGGAGTGAAGTATTTCAGATCCTAAAGGAAAACCACTTCCCACCCAGACTGATGTAACCTGCAAAACTGTGCTTCAAAATGGATGGAGAAATAAGATACTTCCATGACAAAGAACAGCTGAAAAACTTCATGAACACCAAACCAACCCTACAAGGAATACTGAAAGACATTCTAGATACACATAGGATAAAACCACCAAGCAAGGCAGACAATTAAACAGAATGGAAAGGTAAAGATGCAACAGCAGAAAGATAACATGTCAACAACAAACCAATATATAACAGTTATAACCATTAATGTAAATGGCCTCAACTCACCAATCAAAAGAAACAGACTGGCAGAATGGATCAAGAAACAACATCCAACCATATGCTGTCTACAGGAAACCCATCTAACCCAAAAGGAAACCCATAGACTTAAAGTCAAAGGATGGAAAACAATACTTCATGCATCAGGAAATCAAAAAGAAGTGGGAGTAGCTATTCTGTTTTCAGACAATGTGAACTTCAAACCAAGAATGATCCAAGGAGATAAAGAAGGTCATTACATACAGTTAGGGGAAAACTTCAAGAGGAAGAGATAACAATCTTAAATATATATGCACCAAATTCCAAAGCACCCAGCTATACAAAGAAAATATTAACAGAAATGAAAAATCAAATAAGCAATAATACAAATGTAACACAAGATTTTAACATGCCACTGACACAAAGGGGCAGATCAACTAGACAGAAAATCAGCAAAGAAATAACAGAACTGAATCACACCTGTGAACAAATGGACTTGATAGACGTATACAGAGTTTTCCATCCAACAACATCAGAATACACCTTCTTCTCAGCAGTACATGGGACATGCTCTAAAATAGACCATATACTAGCCCACAGAACATATTTAAGTAAATGCAAAAGAATTGAAATTATCCCATGCATGTTATTGGATCATAGTGCCATGAAATTAGAAATTAATGATAAAAGCAACTGCAAAAACCTCAAAACCACATGGAAACTGAGTAATACACTCATGAGCAATCAGTGGGTCATGAAGGAAATTAAAGAAGAAATTAAACAATATCTACAAGCAAATGAAAATATAAACACAACTTACCAGAATTGGTGGGATGCAATGAAAGCAGTCCTCAGAGGAAAATTTATTTCACTGAGTTCCCACATCAGAAAGACAGAATGAACACAAATAAACAATGTGATGATACAACTCAAACATCTAGAAAAAGAAGAACAAGCCAAGCCCAAAGCCAAAAGAAGGGAGGAAATTATAAAGATCAGAGCAGAAATTAATGCAATAAAGTCTAAGAAAACAATTCAAAGAATAAATGAATCAAAGAGTTGGTTCTTTGAAAGAATAAATAAAATTGATAAGCCCCTAGCCAACCTTATTTTAAAAAGGAAAGAAAAAACTCAAATTCATGCAATAAGGAATGAAAAAGGTGAAATTACTACAGACTCAGTGGAAATACAGAAGATCATCAACACCTATTTTGAAAACCTCTACTCTCATAGGTTCGATAACAGAAGAAATAGACAGATTCCTACATACATATGAACTACCTAAGCTGGATCAGGAACATAAAAAACTGCTGAATAACCCAATTTCTATTAATGAAATTGAAAATGTAATTAAGTCCTTGACAACGAAGAAGAGCCCAGCCCCAGATGGATTCACTGCACAATTCTACAAGAAATACAAAGAAGACTTAATTCTGACACTCCTCAAACTCTTCAATGAAATCAAAAGGGAAGCAATTCTTCCTAAGTCATTCCTGGAAGCAAATATTACTCTAGTACCAAAATCTGAGAAATACCCAATGAAAAATGAGAACTATAGGCCAATCTCCCTAATGAACATTGATGCAAAAATTCTCAATAAAATATTAGCAAACAGGATGCAGCAAATCATCAAGAAGATTGTACACCATGACCAAGTAGGATTCATCCCAGGAATGCAGGGATGGTTCAACATATGCAAATCAATAAGTGTAATCCACCATATCAATAGAGCCAAAAGTAAGAACCACATGATCATCTCTATAGATGCAGAAAAGTTTTGATAAGTTCCAACACTCATTCATGATAAGAACCTTACAGAGAATGGGAATAGATGTTTTTATCTCAATATGATAAAGGCCATCTATGACAAACCAACAGCCAGCATCATATTAAATGGTTGAAAACTAAAAGCCTTTACCTTAAAATCAGGCACAAGACAAGGATGTCCCCTGTCACTGCTCCTATTCAACATAGTACAGGAAATACTAGCCAGAGCAATTAGACAAGCGAGAGAAATAAAAGGAGTAAAGATAGGAAAAGAGGAAGTTAAATTATCATTATTTGCAAATGACATGATACTTTACATAGACGATCCCCAAAACTCCATTGAAAAACTCCTAGATATAATAAATAAATTCAGCATTGTAGCTGGATACAAAGCCAATACTCAAAAATCAATAGCATTCCTATACACTAACAACAAAAATACTGAGAGAGAAATAAGAGAAGCCACACCCTTCACACTAGCATCCAAAAAAATGAAATACTTAGGAATTAATCTCACAAAAGAAGTAAAAGAGCTATACAAGGAAAAATATAATACCCTGAAAAAGGAAATCGAAGAGGACCTCAGAAAATGGAAAGACATCCCTTGTTTATGGATAAGAAGAACAAACATTGTGAAAATGGCCATTGTCCCAAAATTACTATACAGATTCAACGCAGTCCCAATCAAAATACCACTAACATACCTCATAGATCTAGAGAAATCACTCCTAAAATTCATCTGGAACCAGAAGAGACCTAGAATAGCAAAGGCAATTCTAAGCAGCAAAGGCAAGGCAGGAGGCATCACAATCCCTGACTTGAAATTATTCTACAAAGCTACTGTAATAAAATCAACATGGTAATGGAATAAAAACAGACCTGAAGATCAATGGAATAGATTGGAAGATACAACCACAACCACAAACGCACTCAATCACCTTATCTTTGATAAAGGGGCCAAACATGCTCGCTGGAAGAACAACAGTCTCTTTAATAAATGGTGCTGGAAAAACTGGCTATCCATATGCAGAAGACTAAAACTAGACCCATAGCTATCACCATGTACTAAACTAAAATCTAAATGGATCAAAGATCTAAATATTAAAACAGAAACACTAAATCTGTTGGAAGACAAAGTTGGTAAAAATCTTGAAGATATAGGGGTAGGTAGAGAATTCATGAACAAGAATCAAACCACACAAGAAATACTTCCCAGAATAAATAACTAGGACCATATCTTATTAAAGAGTTTCTGCATGTTGAAAGAGATTTCAAGCAGAGTGAACAGAAAAATCCAGAAATTGGGAAAAAATCTTAATGGACTGTCCCTCAGACAAAGGACTTCTGTCTAGAACTTATAAAGAATTTAAAAAACTCAGACCCTTGAAATTCAAAGACCCAATCCAAAAATGGGCATCTGAAATGAATACACAGTTCTCAGATGAAGAAATACAAATGGCAAATAAATACATGAAAAAAAGTTCATCATCGTTAGTCATGAGAGAAATGCAAATTAAAACCACACTGAGATTCCATCTCACCCCAGAAAGAATAGTCAGGATAAAAAAAATTACCAACAACAAGTGCTGGAGAGGCTGTGGGGAAAAAGGAACTCTTCTGCACTGTTGGTGGGAGTGTAGACTGGTGCAACCACTGTGGAGGTCAGTCTGGAGATTCCTCAAAAAGCTGGGTTTGGAAGTCCCATTTGACCCAGCTATTCCACTTCTAGGCATATTCCCAGAAGAACTGAAAACATCATACCACAGTGAT
>PVJX010042954.1:0-13895 GCA_004027295.1 Dolichotis patagonum | reverse complement strand
TTTTCTGCCAGCCTTAAAGGTCTTCAGGGTAAATCTTTTCTTCTTCATCTCCTATTTACTTTCTGTTGCTGTTTACTGAAAATCCTTCCTGATGAGATGTGTCTCTCCCCATCTTCTCTACTTTCTGTGTTATATGTTGAGTTTAACACTACAATGTTTTTTGTTTTTAAAAATTAATTTTAGTGGTATGCTTTAGATATACACAAAGCTCACATTCATCACAGGAATTTCTTTATGTACATAATATAATTTGATTCTTCTTTATTTCCCTAGCCCCCTCCCCACTTCAATTTCTCTTCATTTAACTGACAGTGGCATAGCCAATTTTAAACTTATTTTCTATGTATCTGATGCCTTTTCTGTTGTTTCTAATGAAAAATATTCATGATCACCAGGATGTCAAATAAGTTATTCACTGAGAGTCATAAATTCATATTGTAGTCTATGTTTGCTTATGTCACTCCATCTTATATTTAAAGTTTCATCACAGAAGCAGTATTAAGCCTATAATTACTATTTTGGGTACATCCTGGTATTGATTTCAGGGAGTCCAATCTTTGCAGTGTTTTCCTCTAATGCAGTAATTTTGGGTATATGTAAGTGGTGTCTCATAGTTGGTCTCAAACCTTGTCATTAAATCACAAGCATCATGTGTTCTCTCTAGTTTTGATTGCATTAAGAAGCATTAGGTGTTTTCATTTCTGCAACACTCCTATTACTTTGATATATTAGAAACCCATAGTCTCAAAGTAATGCAAGTGTATTCTATGGTGTCCCAGTGAGCCAAAATTGATGCATAATGTATCCTTTCTTTCATTCTTTTCTTTCTTATTTTATACCTATAATTACTAACCTATCACTGCTATGATAAGGCTAAGACTTTGCTAGATTTGGAGAGAGAATAATTAACAAGAATTGCATAGCCCTAGTCCCCTGTGTTGAACCTGTCAGGGAAAATACATTAAATGATCACAGATTCAATGGATGCTGTAATTGAAGAATCTCAAGGTATAATGAAAGTAAAAACTTGGGTCAGAAACTAAAGTGTTAGATCTTAAGAGAACCTATGTGAGGGAACTTTGAACACAAGATGAGTACAGTTTATACAGGTCAAGGAGAAATGATGAAGGATTCCAAAGAAAATGAAGAGCATAAATTGAACCTTTCACTTTAACTGCATGTTTGTTACTTTCTTTGTAATGGCATGAAGTATATTTATTTATCAATATTTTATAGAAATTTTAATGAATATCCTCTCGAATTTTGGCTTGTTACAAAGAAAATGTTACAAAACATGCATCCATAAATCTGTCACCTGCTTGTCAGTTTCATTGGTTATATAGTGATATATATGTAACATAGCAAAATCTCTGCTTATAATTGTAGAATTACCTATGAATAGTGTTATATGCTTAAACTATCTTAAAATATGGATTCAAATTTCAGTATTTGTTAACTTTATGAAATTAGTCTGTTGTTATGGATTGAGAACTGGTGGTCAACTTAACACCAGCTGGATTATAGCAGCATAGCGCTGAGCGGAGATGTTTCACGTGAGGAAGGTTGCCAGCATAAAATGGAGATGTGGAGAAGGAGAAAGAAGGATGTTGAGGCATTAGTGCATTGAGGCATTGTGAGGTCTCCTATGAGTAACTTTTTGAGCCATTGGTTCTCCTGGAGAAGCTCTGGTCCTCACACCAAGCATTGCTTCTTGGCTCCAGAGAGGAAGACGTGTGTTGCTTGGTCACCGGGATGGACTCGTCACGCTGGCTTCCTGGCATGTAGTGGACTGTGCTTGTCAGAGGAGGAGCTCAGGGCCTCCATGTCACTGAGGATGGCTGTGGTGGTTTTCAGGACAACCATGGTGTTTGTTGTGAGTGTGACTTCTGGGCTCCAGTGTAGAACACTCAACCTATCAGCACAGCTCCTTCACGCTGCTGGCATAGACTTTCTAGTTTCCACCGCAGACCTTTGGGCCTTCCTGGCACAGATCCATAAAAGAGACTGGAGTGAGTCCTTCTTGTGGGCTCTTGACCTCCAGTTGGACTCATGGGAGGTATTATCATGAGCTCTGGGTCTCTATCTGGGCTCATGTGGGACATTGCTGTGGGATTCAGGCCCTTGACTAAATATTCTGTCTGGTGTTGTGGATAGATTTCCTGCATTTTTTTGTTAACTATGGGTGGCCATCATCAAAATAATATTATAAACTCCATGTCCTGATTCTAATTGTTCTCTGCATAACCCCTGACTGCAACATCTGTGTTAAACAGGTTTTAAGTTAGTTTTTTTCTAATATAGCTTTACCAAATTTTATTTTTATTTAATTTTTTGTGCCATTTTTACTTCAAATGAACCTAAATTTAAGGAATATTTTGGCAGATCACTTTTGAAATTGTCTGGAAAATATCATTTCAGTGCAGAGTTTTAATTTTTCTTTTACTATGATATGCTATTTGGATTTTTTCACATTTTAACTCTTTTTTATTGTCATTTGATAACCTCATACTTAACTGCTGTGCTTACTTGGTGTGTTAGCCTGAGATTCATTATATCTACTTAATTCAATAAAAAAGTTTATATAGTGTTTTTATTATCCATTAAGAATATATCAAATTGCTGAAATACATTCTTTAAAGTCAATTGCCCTTATCCATTTAATGATATAATCAAACAATTTAGTTTTATTTATATAAAATTAAATAATTATGACCCTATTAATAAATCATAATGCAATCAACATTTGTTTAAATTTACCAACATGTTTATCAATATCTTTGGTCACTATTTTTTCTTGCAATTTAGAATCTGAAATTTTTTTCTTTTGCTTTAAATTCATTTTTAATAATTTTTGTTAAGAATCTCTTAGAAGTTAGAAATTTTATATTCTAAATAAGTAGATTTTCATCCTTTTTCTTTAAGATTCTTTACTGGTGGTACAATTCTAAAGTTGAAAGAAATCTCTACTGCATGTGTTGAAAATATTCTTTTAGAGTAAAATGAAATTACAAGTATAATATGTCTGCTAAATAAATTCTCTTTATCGTACATATTCTCTTAACTTGCTGTGATTTACTAGGTTGGGATTTCTTTTTATTTATTCTGATAGGAATATACCAGGGTTCCTGAATCTGAGATCAATGTTTTTCAATAATTCTAGAAAAATCTCAGCCATTATCACTACAAATCCTGTTTCTGTTTCACTCCATTATCCTGGAATCCAAGTAGACAAAAGCCAATCTCATCATGTCACACTGTGTTTTAACCTCAATTTTATAGTTGCTTTTTTTTTCCTCTTTTCTTTTGGTTGTATACTGGAAAAAAATTTCAAAGATGCCAGGTTCATCTTACTAATGTTCTTATTAATTTTGACTCAGTTTCTTAATTTTGACCTGAAGAGAGTATGTGCTAGTAAGCTTTATTCAGGCCTGAATTCTTTATCTCTTGGCCATGAGTTCAGGGTTAATTCATAACAATGTTTATTAAATAAAGTAGTTGTAAACAAAAATGCATATAGTAAAAAGAGTGCACTAACCAGTTAATTAAACACTGTGACTGAAGGTCTGAAGAAATCTAATTCATCTTTTCCTTAGAAGCAATGGTTCAGCATTCACAAAAAACTTTAAAGAATGTAACTACTACTGTGAGTGAGGAGAATTAACTGTACTTATTTTTTCTGTAGTTTTATTTTGTTGTGAGTTCATGTTCACCAAATTTTATCTGTTGAATTACTCTATGAAAAACTATTTTTCACCAGAAATATTTAGTAGTTTGTTTTATTTAGTCTGGAAACAAATCACAGGATGGCTTTCAATAAGCAATCTGCTTGACATACTCTCAACAATTTTAGTTAGTTCAGGGAATACGTTGTAAAAAATTATTTTTGTTTAAGAATTATCAATAAAGGCTTTTAGTTTTCTTCTTTCTATTGTGTACCAAGTTGGACAACTTTACTGTTAATATTTCTCTAGAGCAAATAGCACTTAAGAGGTTCAACACTTAATGGAAGCCTGTTACTCATTTTCCAAGCTGACCATGGGATTTATTATCTCTTACAAAATTGTCAAAATTCAATTTTAAAGCCTCAGATTTTCTGAAGAAACATTTGGATTTTACTACTTGTTTCTACCCCAAAATTTTGATTTTTGCTTTATTTAAGGAAATTCCTGTAGATTCGTTACTATTTCAAAAATCAGGGACTAATATTGTAAAGAGATTAAGGTATATTTTGGTTTTGTCGTTTGTATTCTTCAAGAGATATACTCAAAGTTCCTCTTTTCTGTTATGTTTGTAACTCCAAGATATGGCCAGTGTCTCACAATACAAAGAACTGTTTGCATAGAACAATCAATTCCTCTCCCTGATGCTGTCTAGTTCCATGATCCAAGGCAGATATGTGATTCTTTGGTCTACATGACACAGTCCCTCAAAATAGGATGACTGTAAGAACATGTGACTTGTTATGATCTATTAAAGGAGATAATGCATATGAAAACTTACTATTCTGTGAACTGTTTGCATATTAATTGAAAGAGAGAAAGTGTGCTAATTAATGGAAAGTCCCAAACACTTAAAGGAAGAAGTATTTGAATTTTTAATGATTTAAAAATATTTAGAGAATAAATTCAGTGGCCATTTGCTTATTTCAAGGAAATTGGTTATACATCCTATTTGATTTAAAAATTATATAGACAGTCATAAATTTCCCTCTTTTTCTCAAATACAGAGAATCATGAATATTCTATTGCTCATATTATAAGATTATTGTTAATAATTATTATACATTAGTAACATTCAGCTGGCTGTCATAGTAACTCAGAGTTTTGTTATCAGTAGCATAATCATGAAAATAAATTTTGTTCATTAAATAACAACAGTAATATTAATAAGTGAATCTCAATGCCAAATTTGCACTCATTATTAAATTTTTAAGAATAAATGTTACTGTGCTTTATTGTAGGATATTAGGCTGTACTATCTTTAGACTTAAATGTGTATAATGTTTTAAGCATAATACGTTTATTTCAGACTTATATTCCTCTCTAACATAAGTTTCCAAGCTTGCAGATGATTTAGAGTTCCAAAACTTTATCATGCTTTTAACAAGCTTTAGAGACTTGTTATCCAAGCCAGTGAGAGAGTAAAGATAATAGTTAATCTGTGCACACTGGGACGAAAAGATGCACAAAATTTCTACTATTTCTTTGGTTATTAACCAATCATATAGTCAAAATGATCTGAATAGAAATCTGAGGCTCTTTGCCCATTTGTATATACCTGAAGAAAATAATGTACCCTTTTTGGAGGGAAAATGATATACTTCTTGCAAAACAGTATAAATATATTATTTAGAGCTAAGTTCTTTTTCAGTCTAATTCTTCAAGTAGTATTTTTCTACATAGACCAAAGTTAAAGTTCGTATACAATAAATGTTAATTATCTGGAAATAAAACATAATAGGGTAAAACCAAAGGTTATACATTGTACTTAAATTTCTGTTTAGATAGCACCTAAATAGTATATTCAGTATATACAATTCATGCATTATAATTATGTTTGCTGAATGATGTTTATCTTTTAGTTCAAACTAAAGGTTTGGAGTTCATGTATTATGGAAATTACTTTTTAAAGCAATGATATGCTTTTAAAGAAAACCTACTTCATCGACAGAGCTGCCTTGCAGAATTGCAAGGTTTGTGGGAATAAAATAGTTGAAATGGCTTTAATAGATGGTAGCAGAGACCTTGGTAGAAGTCCATTTAAATCAAATATCAAATACAGTGCTTGAGCACAAATTCTTCCTGGGAGCAAAGAGTTGCAGTATGACAGTTTAAGGAACACATTTTAACAATGGCATGTTTTATCAGGGATGTCTTTGAAATGACTAAGAAGCAGGTTAATAAGATGATTAGAATGAAGGCTTAATATGACAAAACTACAAAGCATTTTCCTCATGTTATTCCTTTGAGATATGTGGGTGGCAAATATTATCTCTGTTTTGTAGATTGAAAAATGAAATAGTTTATGTACTCAGAGACATTTCACTGACATTCTCATTTTTAAGCAGATGTAGAGTTTCTCTTTATAGATCTCTAATAGTTATTAAATCAGCTTTAGACTCCTGCAACATTTCTGAATAACAATACATCTAGAAGTATTAAGATAATCAAGTTTTCATTGTGTCTTTCATAAATGCTTTAGGCACAAAAGTGTTACACAAAAATGGGAATGTTATTTCTAATTCTAGAGAAAATGTATAAGATTTAGATATTTTCAAAAAGCATTTGTAAGACATTCTTCTTATTCTTGGTACTTTTATAATAACTAAATTTTGAAATTTTTTCATCTGTATTATTGAGCTTAGTGCAAAAAATCCACAAAACGTCAAACATTCTTTTTCTATAGTGAATTCGAAAATGGAAAACAAAATCTTACAAATCCCAGACTGTGCTTTAAGTCTGCCAATAAATACTGCCCAATTTTGTGAATTTTTACATGGCTGTCTTCTACCCTCCCTCAAACAATCAAATTTGTTTCAGTACTTACCAATGGTTATGAATGTATTTAATAATCTCAATTAGATAGCTAGAATACATTTTCATGAACTGGATATGCTAGGAAAGGAGCATTAGTTATCATAAGAACTCTGTTGTATACTCAATAATTCCCAGGACATTCACTAAAATTTTGTATAACCCAGATGGTTTTCTACAAAGTGTCACAAAAGTCACTCTTATCAGTAACTCTACAAAGAATTGATAGTAATGTATTTTATCATTTTTTATGAAACATTTATATGACTATAAACTTTTATAACTTAACTTTTAACAATAAACTTTTGACAATATAAACTTTTAACAATAAAAATTATATCATTTATATAATTTATAAATGATATAATAAAATTATAAAATTATATCATTTATATATGGCAATTTTGAAGCAAATTAAATAAATTTAAAATGCAATTACATTTTCTATATTGGCTTTTATATTCCTTCTAATGGAATTTATCATCGTGTGTCTTAAGCAGTAACACTATTTAATTTTTGCCATTTGGAGTTTACCGTGGTTTATGATGTTGACATATCTTAATGATAAATTATGTGTTGTTTCTTACATATTAGTAGTTGTCAAAATAAAATATTCCCAGAAACGATCTAAAAATATATCCTAAGTATTAGTTTGACCTTAAGGCTAATAGTTATCAATTAAATTACTTTTATAAATAAACGCATCTTTAAAAATTAATTTTCTGGGTTCCATGACTGTATTTTCCAAATAATATTTCCTCAGTTGTATTTTAAAACTAACTCCATGGACTTAAAGTTTTATATTGCTTAAATACTACACATTCTATTTGCATCCAATTAAAAACATCTATGTTTTATATATTTATACTAATTTCATATTTTTTGTTGGAATGGTATAACAGAAAGAAAAAAGGAGAAGATGAAGGAAGAATAGAAAATAGGAAGTGAAGAATGAAGGAGGGAAGAAAAGAAGGAGGAAAGAGTTGAAAGGAAATGCTATGTTTGGAGCATGATTTTAAAACCTAAGTAAATAACATGTATAGATGCCTAACAAAGCTGTATTGCTGCAGACATTCTTTTAGAATTACTGACCAAGAGACACTATAGTGACATCTACATCGTGAAACAATGTAACATAATTTGCTTAACAATCTATTACTATAAAATATATGCTTTTGAAAATTAATAAATACATAATAAAAGTGGGAAATATTCATTTAATGTAATTAATCATCTCAAAATAAACATTTTATCAAACACTTAAAATATCAAACTTGTTTATTTTTTGGAGTTGCAAAACTATTTCAAGACATCCAATTTTTCTCTAAAATTGTACTTAGAATCTTTGAAGCTCTCTTTTACAGAGATTCTGGTATATTTTAACTATTCAAGAGAGAACATGACCAGTAACATTACTGGAAAAGCATAATAATATTTGGGCAGAATGGACTCCATGATAGTAAGTTTATACATGACTATAATATAGAAGCAACTTTTAGCTTTCATCTCTGAGTTCAGTGAAGTGGAAACCCTGCAGTATTTCCTGCCATTGACTAGTAGTTCTGGCCCTAGAGCAGGTTTTCCATAAAATGAACTATAGAACTATAAAGGAAAGTTTAAACAAGATGTGAAACCTGAAAAATCAAGGCATAATTTCTTTTTATGCAGGTGAGCATTTAGAACATATTTCCTTTGAACCCTAAATTTTTATTGCATATGAATATTAATGTGTATGAATATCCTGTAATTTGTAATTTCAAAGTGTCAATATTCCAAACTTTATATAGTAAGGTATTGTTTCAAACAAAGAATTTTATTCTCAAATCTTAAAATAATCAGTGTATTATTGATAATTAATGAGTATCTTTTAAAACTCAGAAATATTTTTAAGTTTTCTTCTGGGGGAAGCAAATAGCTCAGCTGTACTGGGTGATTGTATGCATAGATTCTTCAAATAAAGAAGGAAAGAAATGGCAAATGCTATTAACATTTATTCTTCATACATGCTGAAGTAAAATATTAGAAACAAACCTGGATTACTACTGCTAAAGTAATGAAAATTTATCTACACTAGTACAAATGTCAATGACATTTTTATTTCATGAATATTAGCTACAATAAGTTCTATAAAATAAACATAAACATATTATTCAAACATAAAGGAGATTGTGCATAGCTATAGTAGCTACGCCATGGTTTTTTAATATTCTTACTTCCCCAGACAGAAAGAGAACCAGTAGCTAACAGAAAAGCCAGAAATGCATATCTAAGTTTCATACTGAAATTCAATTATGAGACATACCCATCAATCTCAAAATACAAGTGAGTGAAAAAAAAATAGGAAATCCTAGCTAGTATCATTGTCTATGGAGGGAAAAAGAGGAAAACAATTGACATTATTGTATACTTGAGAACAACAAGGAAAGATACAAACATCTACCAGGTATTTAATAAAAAATTACAATGTATCAATTTGTGTTCAGTAACTAATGCTGGGAAAAGTTTGACAAATTGCAAAATTAACTAAGTATACAAATGTGTAAAAAGCTATGAAGGGGTTAAAGCAGGCTTTTGCTTTGTGGTCTTCCAGTTAAGATCAATGAAAAACTGAACACTCAGGTCTCATTGCAAAACAGCAAGAAGCCATCAAGAAAATGGTACAAAACACCAGACAGAAGGACTACGAAGTTTCCAAAAATGAAATAAACTCAGGATATTCAATTGCACACAAGCAAAATATTTCACATGTAAAAACAAGCTACAGCCCATCAGAATAAACAAGCAACTACATATTTAAATAGCAAAAGGGATGAAAATCTCACAAAGAAATTGGGAGTGGTTTTGTAACAGTTTTAAGTAAAAATCACTGAAAATAATGAAAAATGAAAAAAATGTTTCAAAGTAGTTTCTGAGTTTGATAACAAAATAAAGGAATGCAATCATCTATAATTCAAGTAACTTTGCTAAGTTATAAAAAAACTAGTAAAAAACAGGTGAAGTGCTATAAAAAGCCTCTTCCTCCATTAAAAAGGTAAATAAATTTATAAAAATTATAAAATTTATAAAAATTGTCAGAAACAAAATTTATTGAATTTTTGGAAACTAACCCTTTCCCGTAAATGTTTAATACAACAACAACGACAACAACAACAACAAAAAAAACCAAAACCTTGTCTCGGCAGAGAAAAACGGTATATGATATTTTGTTTTTGCTTTGGTCTTAGACTCCACTCCACCTATGAACCATCTTTGAAGACAATAATCTCTATTTCCAACACAGATGACCCCCAATTTGCAATGGGGTTGTATCCTGAAAAATACATAATAAGTGAAAATATATAAAGCCAGATGTATTTAGTACTTAATCTACAGAACATCACAATTTAGCACCACGGTAAGCTGTAGAGTGTCAGTTGTTTGCTGCTGTGATTTCATAGATAAAGGGGAGCCGATGCTCACTTTCACAGCCAAGGAGGCTAAAAAATTATTGTGCTATTTGTCACTACACCAAGAAACAATTAAAAATCTAAACTATGGTTTCTACTGAATGCTTGTTGCTTTTGACTCATTATTTCAAAAAATTATAAGTTAATCTCAAATTAGAAAATCTCTAATTTGTAGGTTGTTAGCATTAGAATTGTGGTTATTTGGCCATGAGGCTTGCTTTTATTTCACTTAACTGTGAATATTATCAGCTCCAAAGTAGCTACCTGGCAATATTTTATTATTTAAAGGAAAATGCATTATTCATTGACACTTGAGGCAAGAGATGTTTGGGGCAAAAATCAAACAAGTTTTAATAAAGTTTCTGGGAATAAAAGTTTTGAAAAGCAACTTTATACTCTTCAGAATAAAGAAAACTTAAATTTCTAGGGATGAAATCATGCTAAGAATAGATATGTGCGTAGCCTAAGATCTCAAGTGCAGTTGGTCTTCAAGTACTATGCAAGTGGAGGTAAGTCTTAAAACAAACTCCTAAACAACTTGTCTGAGTGTCAAAGGTATGACCCCAAAAAGAGAGGCCATTTTCAATGACTGAAATTTATGTTAGTTTGCATTATTGAGTTTAAGGAAATCACTATTTAACCACCAGCAGATCAATAACATAATGAAATAGAGATTTAAAGAGACCTATGTGGAAAACAATTTTGAGCCTTAGTCAAAATAGCAAGATTGGGCTGGGGATATAGCTCAGTGGCACAGCACCTGCCTGGCAAGTTCAGCAGCCAAGCAACCATCCCAAAACTTTCAATAACCTCAGCCAGAAGTCTTGAAGCATATCTGACCCTGAGACTGAGACACAACATTCAACATCACATTCACTAGTTAATTAGATTATAAATGAATTAGACTCTACAATTTAAACAGATTTATAAGAATTGTTTAAATGATCCAACTATATGCTGTTTGTATGACATTCACTGCAAATATAAAGACGAAGTAAATTTAATGAAAAAATTGGAAAAAGATATTCCATGAAATAATAATAATAAATGAACAACATTAAGTTGCAATGACTGATAGTAGACAAAGTATATTTTAGTTAAAAATTATTACAAGAAACAAAAGATACTAAATAATGTGTTAATCCACCAAAATTATAGCAATTTCACAAAACTACATAATCATTAAGCAGCTTGAAATAAAAGAATCTGGACAGAAAAGCATTGAGGAAGAATATAATCCAACAATAATAGTTGGGGTATTTGCTATATTTTACTAGACAAAAAAGATCAGTGTTGCCTATAAACAATACTCTACATTAGGTCTCTGCAACCAGACCTAACAAACATTAGTGGAATACTCCTCTGACGATGGTGTATATATATTTTCTTAGGAACACTTGGGACTGCTTCCTTATGAAATATATGTTAGGAAACAAAACAATTCTTAGTAAACCGTAAAGATAAAATTTGATTATGTCAAAATTAACAGTTTTCAATAGCAAATAATAAGGCATTGAAATATTTTTTTAAATTTTATTGTAAAGAGAATAAAACCAAACAAAATGAAGCAGAATAGAGCAGGTAAAAACAAAACAATGAAAACAACACAGGACTTCAAAACAAGATAATAGGAAATCAACAATGGTTGCTGTAATGCCTTTTGTTATCTTCAAAATAGTTGCGCATACCATCAAAGATAATAAAATCAAGAAAAACAGGACAGAATTAGAACAATAAAAAAAGCAATGAAAGTGATACAGAACTTCAAAACAAGATATTAGGAAATCAATAATGATTACCATAATATATCTTGTTATTTTCAAAACAGCTGCCCATATCATTGGGCATAATGTAATCTAATGAAACAAAACAGACCAAACAATTAAAACAATACAGGACTTCAAAATAAGTTTGTAGGAAATTAGTAATGGTTACCAACTTCTCTTCTTGGATGTTGCCTTCACATTCACTTTCACAATATCTATTGCACATTTTGGAACCCACAATCTTGGTTTTTTATGCTAGGGAGACAATGCAATGTTCACTCATGTGTCCAAATAATTTTACCCATGAGCATGATCTCAAGTTGCATCCATTTACCTACTAGAGCCCCAAAGTTACCTTTCTTTATAGCTGAGTAGCTTTCTAAAAAAACTGTATTTTTCCTATACATTCTGTGGTTAATGAACAAACTACCTTTGCTTTTTTCTGGGTTGCCATCACATGGAGAAATGTCTTGTTTCCTCAAAACTTCAGTCCATGAATTTTCTTTTGAGTCCAATGTGTTTCTTGAATATAGCATATTGATGGATTTTATCTCCAGATCCATTCTGTGTTTCTTTTTTTGGTGACTTGATATCATCTATATTAGTGGTTATAATCAATATGCGCTTGCTCATGTCTGCCATGCTATCCTCCTGCTGTGCTGTTGGCCCCCCACTTTTCCCCTCCATTCAACTTCCTCCTCTGCTCAGCAATCCCCCTCTGCTACTGTTCCTGGAGCCATGGTCATCTTTCTCTCTCTCTCTAGAATATCTTTCAGCATTCCTAGTATGGTTGTTGGTGGTCATGAATTCACTCAGTTGTTCCTCATTGTGGAAGTATCTTTTTTCTCCATTAGTGTTTTAAAATTTAGTTCTTTATTCATTTTGATTTTAGTTTAGTACTTGGTGAGACATATGTATCCAGGTTCAGTCTTCTGCATGTGGATAGTCAGTGTTCTCTGAGCCATGTATTGAAGGGGCTATCTTTTCCAGAGATATGTTTTTGACTCCTTTATTAAAGATCAATTAAATGAATGCATTTAGGGTTGAGTGCACATCCTTTTTCTGTTCTATTCATTTTATTGTATATTGTTGTGCCACAACTATGCTGTTTTAACCATATTAGCTTATAATATAACTTCAATCTTGGATTATGTTGCCTCTCACCTTGCTCTTTTTACCCAGGGTTATTTTTGTTCTGTGTCTTTTCTTTTTTAATTTTTATTTAAAGAATAAAATCAACACAGAAAAAGGATAGAGATAATACAGAATTTAAAAAAAAAAGTAAGAAATCACCAGTTGATAAAATACATATTGCTATCTTAGAAGAGGTTGTTCAAATTAAAAATCAAAGTATAAAAAGTGGACAATCATAGAATGACAGTACAAACTATTCTGTTTGATGAACTAACAAAACTTAGAAGTATAGTTATCTATCTTGAACACTTAAACATGCATACAGTCATATCCTTTAGAGTACTTTCCCTTTCATTATTACAAGATATATTATAAATTTTGGATCTTATTATTCTTTGTTTTTTTTTATTTAAAAGAGAATAAAACAAAAGGGGGCAGTACAGAGCAGATCAGAAGAGGACAACATAGGCAACACAGTACTTTACATTAAGTCAACTGGACATCAACAGTATCTAACACCATATCTCGTACTCTGCTATAGTTGAGCATAGTTTCAATTACAATAATATCAAACATAACACAATAGTAAAAAGCCATGCATATAGTGAAAGAATTGCAGGGCTTTCTGAACCAAATAACAGAAAATGATCAATGGGTATTATAATATCTCATTTTTGATAAAAAAGAAAAAAATTTGTTTGAACTATCACACATATTCAAATTCCAATAACACACAATGTGGTAGATAGAACCATTGGTAATAGAACAAAAAAAGCATGGTAGGACTTCTAAGAAGGATAATATTAAATCAGCAATGGCTGTCATAATGTTTTCTTCAAAACAGCTGTTCATATCATCACGTATGATATAGTCAAACAAAACAGGATAACACCATTCCAACTGATGATTTAAAACTTTGAAAGACTTTGAAGCTATGAGATGGGGCCTCATGCTTACCATAAAGTCTTATATACTCTTATCAAATCTCATATTAGGGAGATTATATGGTATTTACC
>PVJX010042953.1:0-13903 GCA_004027295.1 Dolichotis patagonum | reverse complement strand
AAGGGCAGTGTGCGGAGCTGGGCCATGGACAGCACGTTGCTGGGGGCCACAGGTTTGTCTCTGTTGAAAACAAAGATGAAGGTTGGAGGCCAGTGGGGTGGGGGCAGGAGGTGCAAGGTAATGGATGCCCAGCCCCTTACTCACTTCTCCTCCTCTTGGCTGGGTGGCATCAGCATCATGAGGTACTCGCTGTGGAGAGGGGCAGGGGTCAGAACCACTGTGGCTTTCTTCCTGTGCTCCCCTGGCTGGGCACACAAGCTGTAACCAAGGTCCGGTCCTACCCTCTCCTGGCGGGATCAAAGGTGAAAGCCCCTCTTCCCTGGCCACCCTCGTAGCCCTCATTTATGGTTCCCCACACAGGAGCAGCTGCGTCCCCAGGGAGGATCCTCCTGGAGCCCTGGGCCAGCATCTGCCAGACCCACCTGGGTGACTTGATGAGCTCCGTGTTCTCCACCCCACTTGAGCCCTGGCACAACAGATACTGGCGCTCGTGCTCCGAGCGGCTGTCCTATTGGGAGAGGGAAAGGGGCTCAGTCGACCATCCATTCCTCACCCCTACATCATCTCCCACTTCACTCACCCAGGTCCTGCTCCAAGGCCAGCCATAGAGCCACTGTCAACCTCTGAACATGACACCCACAGTCTGCAACGTGGCCTCAACCTGGCTTCATGAGCTGCCCGGCCCCAGTACCTGAGACCAGTAGTGACTAAAATAATAGCTGATATTCACTAAGTGCCTACTGTGTGCCAGACTCTATTCTACTGGCTACATACATACTAATACATCTCATGCACAACAACACAATTCTGCAAAGTTTTCACTCTTCTCATTTACTTTTTTCTCATTTTATAGATAAGGAAACAGGCTCAGACAGGCTAAGTAACTGGTTTAAATGACACAGTAACTACCAGATGTGGTGGCACACTCCTGTACTCTCAGTAGTCGAGAGACTGAGGAAGGAGGATTATCATGAGTTCAAGGCTGTATTACATAGCAAGACTCTGTCTCAAAAAAACCAAAAATGAACAAAAAGATTACATATAGGAAACAGCAGCGTCTGGAAGTCAGACCCTAAGACTCTGTCAATACAAATCTCTTCTAGAAAGGTTCCATTGAAATCAGAAGAGCACTGAAGAGTCCCAGCCCCAGTGTCATTGGGAGCTAAAATTCAACTGACACAGTCTCAAAGGCTAGGTTCTAAAGTCAACGCACACAATAAGAATAGTGTACATAAAACCCGCCCTGGGCAGGTGAGCCACGAACTTTGGAGTATATGAGAGATGGCACCCAGGGACACCAGGGTGCCACAGTGTGTGAAAAACATGTAACCAAACACAGCCCCACTGACAGCCCAGCAAGATGCTCATGTTCTGGCAGGGCCCAAGTGGCCAAAACCCCAATGGGAACAGCAGGCTGGCGTCAAGGAGGACAGCTGCAAGGGGTACAAACCGCTCACGACAGAAGTGGAAGTGAACTGAAAGTGGGGCAGAAGCCACACCAAGAACTCCCAGGACTTACCCTCAGGCCATAGTAGTGCAGGTGGACCCACGGCTCCTCCGCGTGCTTCTTCTGCAGGAACTCGTAAGATTGCACTCGGCGCTGGCGGGCCTGCTCTGACTCCGGCCGGGAGAACCGCACCTGTGTGGGGCCAGGTCACACACTCAGGCCAGTGGCCCTACCTGGGCTGCCGACCCAGCCCGTGGCAGGACCAGAAAACATGCAATTGGGGTATTCTCACTGCTACCTCCTTCTTCATTTCCTGACTCAGACCTGTGAAATTCAGTTCCAGCCCTGTCCCTCTCTGTGAACCTCCAACACAAGCCAGGAGCAGCTTTCTCCTGCCTTTGCCTGCCCTGCCCAGATTACAGAACCCTGAGGTATGAAGACAGCCTTATTGGATAAGGGTCCTGAATTCCCAGAAGGGAAAGGAGCTTTGTAAGGTCCCCCAGCAATATGAGCAGACCCCAGATCAGGTCAGGCCACACCAAGTCCTCAGGGATGTGCAACTGTGCACGCCTTCAGCCATGCCCGTGCACCCGCTGCGCCATTACCTCACCCACACACACCTAGATGGAGGACCCTTATAAACCATTAAAGGAAGGTTAATATTCTTCTAACGATCTTTAAATTTCAGGCATAACTTACTATGGAAACGTCTCATCTGGTATCACTTAAAGGACAGAACCATACAGGTAATTACCACAGAATATGAGACTATGAGTGTGCTGGGGCTCCTGGGCTCCAGCTTCCTATTCCCAGCCAAGCCCCAGGAATGCCTTTTACACAGTACTAACTAAGCCATGTTATAATGGTGATAGGCCAGGCTGAACAGGGTTAGGCTACTCCCTTTAGGTAGGCAGCAGGGATGTTCCAGAGACCTTCCACACCTGTCACACCGTGGAGAGGTGAGTCCCTTTCTGCTCAGACCCTCCACCCCCTGCTAGCTCACTTCCCAGGCCAGAGCTCACCGTGATCTGCTTCACATCTTCCTCTGCCTCATCCTGTGAAGAGTCCCCAGCTGTAAGAGAAGCAAGAGAGGTCTCCCATTATTTGCAGCCCCTGTGGCTCCCAGCTCAACCTCACCCACAGGGAAGCCTCATGAAGGTATGCTGGGAATTTTCCCATAGACACAGGTAGCTGCACTAAGTCAGCTGTCTCAACAGGAAGCACTTTTGCCTCCCAGGGGACATCCTAGCAATGCAAACTATCTCAATTGCAAGAGTAGGTAGGTGCTTTTGGCATCTAATGGGTAGAAGCCTGGGATGCTGCTGAGGATCCTAAAATCTGACCTTTCCAATACTTTTTCCCATGATCAAGCCTGCCAATATGCAGAGAGGCAAAGAGACCAACGACAGGGCCAAGGATCTAGACTCACTCACCCTCATTGGCTGCTTCCCTCTCACGGTGCTTGGCATCGGCCTTATCCAGGTAAGAGAAGCTGGGCCGCAGCTGTAGGATGCCATGTAAAGGCGTCAGGTGGAGCTCACCTGGCAGAGGAAGAAGGACTTGAATCTGCCTCCAGGAATCGAAGCCGACACACACAGCTTGGATCAAGGAGTCACCAAGTCCCCTGAAGGTCTAGGCCAGTGGTGACGAACCTAAGGCATGTGTGCCACAGTAGGGTATCTGTATCACTGAAAGCTCTAAAAGGTTTGCCATCACTGGTCTAGGCCCACTGCCAAACTATCTCCCACCCTGATCCAGACCCCAAGCCTTAGGATCAACAAGTCAGGACCCACTTCCAACCCTACCTGGCCCTGCTACACACAGCAGGCAAACAGCAAGATCAGGATGTGAGCCTGGACTCTGGTGGCAAAAGTCATTTCCTTTCAGGTCCACCTCCAATACTCCTCAACACTCAAAGACCCCCCACTTGGGTTCCAGCTCCTCTCCAAAGTGCCTGCTCCAGAGACACCAGGCACCCACCCAGTTTCCCCTCCATGCCTTCACCAGACCACAGCCCCAACACATTCTCCTAGATTTCTCCTCCTCCTTCCACACATCTCTTATCAAAACCCCACCCATCCCATTAAGAAGTCTGTTAGTGCCAAAGGGCTAGAGAAGTGGCCCCCACCAGAGCCCAGTGAAGGGGAGTCCATGATCTCTGACCAAGATAAGGACTTTTCCTTAAAGTCCTAGCTGCCAGAGATGTGGCTTTAAAGAATTATGGTCTCAAGACACAGTTCCAAATACAAGGCTATAATTATTTGACACTATTTTTGATTCTGTTGATTCCTCAGTGTTCAAATTAGTTTCATTTACTGCTTTATAGACTCTAAATACTTAAGTATCTTACACTTTTTATCAGCCTCCTGAAGTATGACTCAATAGCATACAATTCACCACTTAAAACATATAATTCAGTGTGTTTTAATGTACTCCTAAGTTGTGCAACCAGCACCACATTCAATGGTGGAGCATTTTCATCATCCCAAAAAGAACCAGTCAATCCCCACATAACTTTGCCCTCAATTCCTAGAAACCACTAACCCACTTTCTGTGTCTGTAGATTTGCTTATTCTAGACATTTATATAAGAGATGGCCATGTGTGGCACCGTAAGCCCGGCTTCTTTCACTGAACACAATGTTCCCAGGCTCATCCATGTGGCAGCACAGGCCACTGCTTCCTTCCTGCGCTCGGCTAAGGCATGTGGACTCACTACACTTTGTCTCTGTGTACACCAGCTGACAGACTCCGGGCTGTTTCTACTTTGGGGGTCCCATGAATAAAGATGCTTTGGACATCTGTGTACAAGTTTTTAGATGGACATGTTTTCATCTTAGGAGTAGATGCTGCCTAAGAATGGAAGGCAGAATGGAATCACTGGGTCATAAGTACCTTGCATTAAATACAAAATACTGCTACTTGCTCCACACATATTATCTGTGTCCCTAAAGGAAAATGACCAGGGAGCTTCAGCCCTATCAGACAGGGGCCAGAAGCCCCAAGAGGTGTCCCCTTTCAGTGCCCTGACAACTGTAGTTTATTACTTCCACTCTTCCTAGACCCCACAGTGAGGTCTAGTGTCCACGGCAGTCAGAGCTCAACTTGAGGCTTGGTAAGCTCTCCCTGCCCCAGCCTCCCTCTCCACCTCTACCTCACCCTGCCCCGCGCCAAGATGCCCAGCACCACGTACCTTGCCTGTAGAGCGCAGCTGCATAGCGAGATGTGTTACTGGTGGTCTGGGAAGAGCAGAAGGTCTGCTTGTCCATCAGTTTCCTGGAAGCACAAGGAGAACCTCACGGTCAAGGGGCAAGGAAGACCCACAACAAGGGTCTGCTGGGCACAGCCCACCCCGCTGGGACACAAAAATGTACCAGCCAGGGATCAAGGCCATAAGCCTGCTTCCATCTATCTCAGGGAGCCAGAGGAGCAAGTGATGAGTGGTGATGGGAGCAGACTTTCCTGCAGCCCCATTAGATCCCTGGTAAATGGAACTAGCTGAAGGGGATGGAGGGAATGAACAGGCCAAGCCCTCCAGAGCAAGGGACACCTAGGGGACTAGTGTCTCAGAAGCCTTGTGAAGGCTCCACTTGATCATTGCGGTACTCAGAGGCACGGGGCTGGGACTCACGTGGAGTATGTGCTGGTCTCATCAGCGCAGGCACCATCCACGTTCAACGCGATCTGCTCCCCTTTGCTACGGCAATAGTTGGGATTCAGGGTGTCGATGGCCATCTCAATCTCTACCTGGAGGCACCAAGCACCCCCACCTGCTGAGGACCCCAAGGCACAGATCTCCAGGGACATCCCCAACCTGGTCCCTGACCAAAAGCAAGACTGACACATGTCTCTTCCCAAGGACTCTGGGCTTCAGTCCACACCAGAAGCCACAAATGCAAATTCCAACGGAAATATCAGAGTAATTATTTTGGGGGTGGACATGCAGTCATGTCTTTCTACCCACTCTACTGCCAAAGATCTGAATGAGATATCAACATTCAAAAATCAGGGGATTTCTTATAAACATTCACATCTCCAGCTTCAGTTGAAAACTCAGCAAGACTGGCAGTCTGGGACAGCTTTACCACATGACGTCAGGGACTAGAGCTGTGGCCACCCCCTTGGTGTGCCATGTCCCATCACCCCTTCCGTCTTGGGCACTAGATTTTCCTTACTCCAGCCCTGCATCTTACCCAGCCCTGCTCCATCCTAGGATGCTGAGCTCATGCAGGACCTGGTTCTCCCTTTGTCTTTAGCCTCATTCCTCCCCAGAACTGCCCTTTCGGGAAACCCTTTCCACTGTTTTCAAGGGAGCTGCTCTCCTTTTGGCTTCCCGTCTCCTCACTCCATCAGTTCTCCCGCCCTCCCTTTCCCACCCCCACTTCCATCACAGAGGGCAGCCCCACCTTCTGCTGCTTGGGCTTGATCTTGGCAGAGAGGTGTGGAATGTCATCGTAGGTCATCGAGGCTGGACGCACAGGGTACTGGGGAGAAAAAGGGAGTCGTCAGTTCACTAGCCCAGTCCTGAATGGAGCTGGTCTTCATGGGTACCAGTCAAGAATATCAACATCCATCTCCAACCCCAAAGCAAACACAGACCAAAGCACCCCGAAACCCCAACCCACACTTCCCTGAGGCTCCTCCAGTCTCAACTGCAGTCTTAATCACATTAGTTCCTCTTAGCCCTCCCTCCAAAGGGCAATCTGAAGGTACATCTTTGCAATTTTAGGGTGCTGTCTTTAACTTCAAGGGACATGTGTCCAAGCACTAGAAACTTAAACCCACAAAGCATGGCAGTGGTAGCTGAGAGTAAGGGTCTAAGGTCTTGCAGTCAGCAC
Source organism: Dolichotis patagonum (assembly GCA_004027295.1). Taxonomy (NCBI): domain Eukaryota; kingdom Metazoa; phylum Chordata; class Mammalia; order Rodentia; family Caviidae; genus Dolichotis; species Dolichotis patagonum. Next base: position 7,619 of record PVJX010042953.1, on the reverse strand, counting down.
ACAGGCCATTCAGGTGGCAAACAAGACAATGAGGAAATGAGAAATGAGGCTGGCCGAGGGCTGCTCACTGCTGTGCTGGGACACAGAAAATTCATGATCCCATTTTCCTACCTTCTGTATGTTGTAAATTTTCCTACAACATACTGCTGGAGATAGACGGGGGCAGCAGTAATGACCTGCTCCGTGCCCTCTGCAGCCCACCTTCCTATACAGTTATCTCGGACACCATTCCATATGGACTCTCGTGTACACCCCCTACCCTGAGTGGCACAGTGCAGATGACCCATGGTTTAAGACCATCCTCAAAAGCTCTGTCCATCACTGCCTGACACATGACAGCCTCCACAGTGAGCCCAGTGGAGGGAAGCATGGCAGCAAAGGGTATGAGCTCTTTAGGGAGAGTTTCAGACCACCTATGGTCCAGCCAAGAAAGTGGCCATTTCCTAAAAACTCACTTAAGACAACAGTGACTCCCTCCCTGCTTCCGAGCTGGAATTAGGGAAAGTTCCAGTGGCAGGAACAGCCAAATGGGTAGCTGGTCTGGACTGAGCTTTTGAGAAGGGCCAGCGCAGGGCAAGGCCTGCACAACAACCCCGGAGGCCCCTGGTCTGCTGAGACCAGAGCTGCTCCAAGATCACCTGACTTCAGGCTTGGGAAGGTGGTGGCGACCATGCAGGGTCTGGAACAGGCTTGGGCTCTAGTCATAATTCTACTTGATACTTGTGTCCTTCCCTCTCAAGGTGCCATGTTTGTGGATGAGGCAAAACAGCTACATAGGGCCTGCACACAGTGGACACACGGTGTCACTGCCATGGATACCATCATTGTAGTTAGTCAAGGACAAGGCTCAGAAGACCCCAAAGGCAGGGCCCCAGCCCCTCAGCTGAATAGCAGACCCAGGGGAACACACCCCAGCACAGGTGTAGAGCACTGCCACTACCACCCTGTCCCAGCCTGAAGGAATCAAAAGTCTCCTTGTGTCTTGTTTTCTCATATGCAGTATAGGGATCGAAGTACTTAGAAGAACCACCCTACTGATGAGACACTGTAAAGTGGTGCAACATAGCCCAGCAGTCCTCAAAACAAACAAACAAAAACTAAATGCAGTGTTACCATCTGACCCAGCCATTCCACTCCTAAAGACCCACCCCAAGAGAAATGAAAATACATATCCACCCAAATTGTATATAGATATTCATAGGCACATTACTCAAAGTAGCCACAAAGTGAAAACAACTGAAGTGCCCATCAACTGATGAACAGATAAACAATCTATAATATATAGCACACAATGGAGTGTTACTCACCCATAAAGAATGAAGTACTGATATGCAATATAACATGAGTCAACTCTACATGAAGGATGCCAGCCACAAAAGGCCACGTATGCACCCTTCCAGCTATATGAAATGTCCAGAAGAAGCAAATCCATAGGGACCCAAAGTAAGTTAAAGCTTGTCTAGGGCTAAAGGTGGGAACAGGAACTACAGGGGAACCAGGAATTTACTACAAATATACCTGGGGTTTCTTTTGCGGGGAAGAAGATGTACTAAAATAAACTGTGGTGCTGGTTGTACAGTCCTATGGTTAGACTAAAATCCACTGCACTGTGCACTTCCACAGGAGAATTATATAGTGCGTGATCTGTTACAGCCACTATGGTAGGGTTATCGTGAAATTCAGTAAGTTAACTTGAGAAAGAGCTACAGAGAGTGCCTGCATACAGTAGCTATTCAATGCATAAGCTCCCAGCCCAGCAAGACTGGGAGGACTGAGGCTGGGTGACTGTCCCCAAGTTGTTTCAGAAGCCTGTCAAAACTTCCCAACAGCAGGGACCAGTGTCAGTGCCAACTCTACTCCAGGCAATGTCCAAGCACTTTAATATGGACCCTATGAAACAGGCCAATGAGGAAACTGAGGCACAGAGAGATTAAAGAACTTGTCTTAGCACTGAAAGCTAAGTTACAACAGAGCTGTCTCTCCATCAGAGCAGTCTTAGCCCTGAGCCTGAGCTTAACCACAGCGCGGTTCTGCCTACTGCATGTGTCTTGTTCCCCCATCTTTGAACATAGACATTAATCTGCCCAGGACACGAAGGAAACCTGCTCATTTCACCTGGAACCAAGAACACTAAGCAAGGTTGAGGTTGCACACACCTCCTTCCCTAGCTCCACCACCCGTGGCTTTTCCCCCTTTACCTTCAAGTCCCATGATTACCTGAAACAGATAGAGCTTCTCTGCCAGACTTTTGGCCAAGTACACATCAATCTGGAAACAAAAGGAGAAGACTCAATCAGGACATATGACACAGCACTGCCTGCCCCAGGCATACACCAATCTACTCCAATTTTAGTTGGCGCAGGGCCTCAGAGAGGCAGTTTAGGGAAAGAGGAAATGGCTTCATTCAAGCTAAAAGCTCCAAACTGGATATACCCAGGACTCCCCCCCTACCTCTACCCACAGCTCCTAGGGCACCAGGACAAGAGTTTACCTGGCCCCTTAACCAACTTCACTCCAGCATAGTAAGACCACACTTCTCCTGGCCTGCCCAGGTCAGGATGGTTCCAGGTTAAATGCTGACGGATGAGCAGGACAGGGCCTATCTACACCTGGGTTTCCTCTCTATGCCCCCACCCCACCTCTCCTGGATTAGCCTGTCAACCCTGTGTTAGGGTGGTCTACAGGGCCTCTGTGAGCATCCTCTTTCTTCTTCACACTAACCACCCCCACCCCTTAGCCATTTCCCAGCCCTGCATCTCAACACTGTGTTCTCCTATCCCAAGGCCTTTGCACATGCTCTTCCCTCCACCTAGAATGCCCTTCAGCCTTTCTTGTGTGTTTCCTAAGCCTCAAGGATTCACTCATCTTTAAAGAGTCAGCTGAGTGTTGAACAAAAGCACTCTGGGTCATTTAGCCTGTTTTGTTTTGTTTAAGTTCAACATACATGATGATATGGACAGCTATTTTGAAGAGAATGAGACACACTATGACAGCCATTGTTGGCTTCCCTATTTTCTGGTCTTGAAGACTGAAAATGCCTTCCTCATCCTATTCAGATCAGTTCTATACTATGTTGTTTCATGTGAATTCTCTGTATGTGAAGATATGGACAACTATTTCGAAGAAAACAAGAGTCAATATGATAGATAGTGAAGATCTCTGATTGTCTTGCTTTGAAATTTATGTCTCTTACATTGCTTTCTTGTGTTCTGTTTTGTTGTGTTTAATTTTACCCTCTTTAAAATAAAATTTTAAAAAAAGCACTCTGGGGCCTTAACTGAAGAGGATGCTACCCTTGTCCTGAGTCCCTCGGGCTGCCTTTGAGCTATCTCCAATTGTCCTTTTATATTATAACTTCTGTTTCAGCAGTGTTGTTGCAGCTTACAGGTATTTAAATAACTCAAAACCAAACACTGAGTCAGCAGCATCCCCCAAACCTGGCACATCCAGGGGCATTCTCCCAGCCCCTGCCTTTCAAACCAGAGGTGAAGCCAGGCACAAATCAGGAGGTCAGGGATAAGTGCAGTTACTTTTTGCTTTTTAACTTCCAAAGACCGAAGCACTGGGTTAAAAGGATTCTGCAGGGTAAGTTTGTCTATACACAACTTTCTCTTTTATGTCAGTCCTGGAGACTGTCTCCCCACACTCTGCATCCTGAGACTCCTTTCTTATCTGTCTCACCCACACCCTGAAAGCTTCCCAGGGACAGGGACATGGCCCTGCTCACTATTATGTCACAACACACAGGGGATCAGAAGAGCTGCTGCATCACTAAATCTGGTATCACTAAATCTGGTAAACCCAGCAAGGGGGAGCTGTCAAACCCATTCTTTCATTCAGCAGTCACTGAGTATCTATTCAGTGGCAGGTTACTACAATACTTGGCTTGGCAGAGTGGTGAGCAGACAAAAAGACAAATGAACTCAAGTTCAGAGCTGATCAGAGAAGGCCTCTGTGATAAGACAGCACTAGATCAGAGATTTGGAGGAAGGGAAGGGTTATCTATGCAGGTATGTGGGGGATGGCAACAGAGGGTTCCAGGTAGAAGGAACAGCAAAGACTAGGGGTCCTCAGGACAGTAACAGATGCCAGGCTGGCCTTAGGACACGTGGAGGGACTCAGTCCCTCTCCCTGTTGCCCCAGCAGTTACCTCCTGTACAACTGGATCATCTTCTTCATTGGCCATACTAGGAGGAGCCAGCCGTGCAGTCCTTAGACTTGATCTGCAAGGGAGAATGAGAGACTTAAACCATCAGCCAGTCATCCGACAACGTGTCAGGGTGCCTAGTCTTCCTCAGGCTCAGCAATGAGAGGGAGGAGCCCAGGACAAACACATTGCCCCTCTTTCTGCATGAATGGTAGTGCAATCAACAGTGGACAGCCAAATATATACCCCATTGACACACCCAGAAGACAGAAGGGAGGAAGGGAGGGAAGGAGAGAGCAGAAAACAAACTAGAAAGACAGACACAACCAACGATGGGTGCAATAGGTTGACTAGGAGAAAATAAATGATGCCCATCAACCGCAGAGTGGATGAAAAAGATGTGGTATTTTTATACAATGGAGTATTTACTCAGCTATAAAAAAGGATGATCTTGAGGCCTTCATAGGTAAATGGAGACAACTTGAGACTATCCTCATTAGTGAAATAAATAAGAATCATATTTATAAATATCGCATTGTGTCTCTAGTGTAAAAAGTAGTAAGAAATGTAGGAGTAATAAAACCTAAAATGTGCAATTGCTACTGTAAAAAAGAGAGTTTGAAAAGAAAGTGCTCTAAAGGATATAATTGCATGTATGTTTAAGTGCGTAAGATGAATGACCATATTACTGTTTTTGTTAGATCATGGAGAAGAACTGTTAACAGTCTCATTGCTTGAATGTGTACTTTGTATGTTTTAACTTTGTAACTTGAACAACTATTTCCAAGATGACAGTATGTAAGTTATCAAGTAATGATTTCTTAGTATTTTTTGTTCTTTTTTTTTCCTTGAAATTTTTGTATTGTTGCTACCCTTTTTTCTATTTTGTTTTGTTTTGTTTTTAAATAAAGTTTTAAAAAAAGAAAATAAATTATGATCTCACAGGTCTCTTGACCACTCATAAATAACTCTCAGTGAAGCCAGAGAAGGGAGCTGGTTGGTCCCCGGCTACCATTAAAACACTCAAAAACTTCTGGCCACAGATAAGTTTTAAAGAAAAGCCAGGTGTCAAATGGGAAGACATTTGGTCCAAAGGCCTTCTGAGGAACTCTGCTCTGGTACTGATTTTCAAGATGACTTTAACCCCCAAGTGATGTAACTCTTCTATGTTTCTGGTTTAAAATGATTGTTCACACACTTTTCTCTCTTATATGTAATGTAACCACTATGAGATCGCTTGAGGGTCCCCACTGGTCTGATTATTTACAGCCCAGAAAGTAGGACTCAAAACACTTAATGTGTTTATTCAAAGTCACACAGCAAACAAGACAACACACTAAACTTCAAATCTAGGTCTTAGTGCAGAAAAAGCACTCATCATAAAACCCCTACTACTCAAAACACTCATTCATGACAAAACTCCTATACAAAATAGATGGTCTTTATCTCAATCTGATAAAAGCCATCTATGACAAACAAATAGCCAATATTTAATGGACAAAAATGGACAAAAACTGAAAACTTTCATTCTAAAATCAGCAAGAAGACAAGGATGTCCACTTCCACCCCTCACTCCTATTCAGTATAGTTCTGGAAACATTAGCTGGAGCAATTAGATAAGAAAAAGAAATAAAAGGAGTAAGGATAAAAAAGGAAGAAGTTAAATTATCATTATTTGCAGGTAACATGATACTCTACAAAGAAGGCCCCAAAACATCCACTAAAAGACCTGTAAATCCAATAACCAAATTCAGTAGCATAGCTGGATACAAAAATCAACAGCATTCCTGTGCACAAACAACAAATGCCCTGAGAGAGAAATGAGAGAAACAACACCCTTCATAATAGCATCGAAAAAAATAAAATACTTAGGAATCAATCTAATAAAGGAAGTAAAAGTTCTCTACAGTACTCTGAAAAAGAAGATTCATGAAGAGGATATCAGAAAATGGGAAGATATCCCTTGCTCATAGATAGGAAGAATATAGTAAAAAATGGTCATACTCCCAAAATTGATACACAGATTCAACACAATCCCAATCAAAATGCCAATGGCATACCTCACAGAAGTAGAGAAAACATTCCTAAAATTCATCTGGAAACAGAAGAGACCTAGAATAGCAAAAGCAATCCTAGGCAACAAAGGCAAGGCAGAGGGAATCTTAATCCCTGACTTGAAATTATACTACAAAGTTGCTGTGATAAAAACTGCATGGTTCTGGCCAAACAACAACAACAACAAACACAGACCTGAGGATCACTATGGAACAAATCAGAAAATGCAGAAACAACTCCAAACACATTTGCCACATTATCTTTGACAAAGGAGCCAACACTTTCACTGGAAGAAGGATAGCCTCTTTAATAAATGGTACTGGAAAAACTGGCTTTCCACATGCCAAAGACTAAAACTACACCCATGTCTCTAACCATCCACTTAAGTCAAAAGGAATCAAAGATCTAAATATTAAAACAAAAACATTAAATCTGTTGGAACAGAGAATAGGTAGAACACTTGAAGACACAGGTGTAGGCAAAGATTTTCATCAACAAAATCCCAATACCACTGGAAATACTACAAAGAATCAACAACTAGTATTGCATCCTACTAAAAAGCTTTGGCACAGCAAAAGAAATTATCAACAGAGTGAAAAGACAACACACACAGTGGGAAAAGTTTTAGCCAGTTTCCCTCAGACAAAGGACTAATATCTAGAATATATAAAGAACTAAAAAATGTTTGACACCCCAAATTTAAAGACCCAATCCAAAAACGGACATCTGAGAAAAATACACATTTCTCAGAGGAAGAACTACAAATGGCAAATAAATGTATAAACACAGTTCAACATCACTGGTCATTCTAGAGATGTAAATTAAAACAACACTGAGATTCCATCTCACTCCAGAAAGAATAGCAATTACTGAGAAATCAACTAATAACAAATGCTGGTGGGCATGTGGGAGAAAAGGAATCCTTCTCCACTGCTGGTGGGAGTGTTGACTTATGTAACCACTATGAAAGTCAGTGTAAGGCTTCCTCAAAAAACTAGGATTAGAGGTACCATTTGACCCAGCAATTCCCTGCTGTGTATCTTCCCAGAAGAATTAAAAACATTACATTACTGCGATATATGCACATTGATGTTTATAGCAGCACAGTTTGTAGTAGATAAATCTTGGAAATAACCCAAATGCCCACTAACGGAGGAATGGATAAAAAAGATGTGATTTTTAATACAATGGAATACTACTCAGCCAAAAAGAATACACTTAAAACTTTCCTAGATAAATGGATGCACCCTGAAACCATACTCTTAAGTGAAATAAATCACACATACACATGTAAATATGGCATCGTGAGAAACTGAAAGGGTGAATAAGGACCAAAAAGTATAATAGGTATTGTGAAATACAAAGAAGTTGTTCAAAAGAAAGGGAAACTAGGTGAGGGAGGAAAAAAGGTAAAAGG
>PVJX010042952.1:0-13906 GCA_004027295.1 Dolichotis patagonum | reverse complement strand
GGGGCCCTGGTGTCATTTTATTTTGCTAGATATGAAAATGAGACATAGATTTTTCCGGGCGATGCGTGTGTGAAGTTCTAATCTGGCTTCGCAGGATTTTTTCTTTTGGGGGCAGGGAGGGGGGGTGATGGGAGACGGTGAGCCCCTGACGGGTGCAGATGGAGAGGCAGGACTGGGCAGGAGGTGCAGTGTGGCAGGCGGGTGTGTGCGTGTGTGCGGCGTGTGCCCGTGTGGACGCATGTGTCTGATACCGTGCACACACGTGTGTGACACTGGAGATGCCACGCCAGACAGCTGCTGCGGTTCGGCCCCTGCCCTAGTCCTCCATGGTTCTGGGGACACAATGGCCACATCCACACTGGAGCCCATGTTTCCCCTGCCAGGCCACCGGGGAGACTAGCAAACTGGCAAGGTCGGAGCAGAAGCCACAGAGACCCTGAGGGCGTCTTGAAGCACTGGCTGGAGCCTTATTAACGAGAATTACATCATTTAATTCCCTCCTTCCCAAAATAGGAGGCACTATCATTATCCCCATCTCACAGATGGGGAAACTGAGGCTCAAACCAATAATAGGAAGGAGCCCACATAAATGGCAGAGGCAATTAGGGGGATGGGACGCCCTGCCCCTCTGTGGGGTGGGCTCAGATCCTTAGGAATGGCCGGCCTCCTCCCCTTTTCCTCTCTTTGCTCAAATTCCCAGCAAAGTGAGGGCAGGGTGGGACTTCCCACACCGCTTTGCCTGGCACCCCTACCGCCCGGACCCCGGAGTGGGCACGATGGAGATGGTGTGTGCCTGGGCAACCTGGGGCTTTCTGCAAAGGGGGCCTGGAAACCCTCGGTGACTCTTCAGCAAGGGACCCAACTTTCGCAGTTTCCTTGGCTTCCAAAAGTGGGTTCCAGACAGACGCAGAGAAAGCTGCGGGGTCCCGTTGGCCCTCACCGTCTCTGCGTCTCTCGTGGAGTTATCTCTGTGTCACTGTCCCGAGCGCTCCTGGCTGTCTCTCCATCTCTGTCCCACCAGGTCTCTGTCTATTGGTGTCTCAGTGTCATGGCATCTGACTGGACCCCGGAACTCGGAAGCGAGCGAGGCAGAGAGAGAGGGACCCAGGTTCCCCGCCAGTCCTCGCTGTTTGTCCAGGTCCGGGCATCGATCGTGCTGCCGGCCTGCGCCACCTCTGATAAATCCCGGCCACGGTAATGAACCTCCCCACACAGGCTCACAAAGCACACACCAGCCCTGGCCCCGGCGGTTAATATTTAACTGAATAAGGGCCATAAATATGGAAAATGGGACTTTTAATTAAATAAGCAGCTTTTAAAAGGGCCCTTGGGCGGGAGAGGCTTTTGTTTAAATATGATTGATTTGACATGTCCTTTCGCTCTGGCACTCTCCCGAGCTGCCTCCCGACGACGTTAACTCTTGGCCCCCGGCCCGGCTGGCGAGGCCAAGCCCACACTGCTGCAGGAAGCGGGCACGGTGGGAAGGAGGGTCCCTGTGGGATGCAGGTCCCTCTGCCTTGCCTCTGCGTCGGGGCTAACCCTTTTTGAAGGCCACTGGAGTCTCACCTGCGGCAAGAACAGGCCAGCAGGGAGGTCCCTCAGATTCTGGGGAGGGACCTGCATCAGAGGTCCCCCCGCAGAGGCTGCACCACTGCTATCTGTCCACTGTGCCTCAGTTTCCACATCTGTAACATGGGAATAATCAGGCCAGGTGCCTCTCCTTCCAAGGAAGGACCACACCATGCTGGTTTCCTTTCCTGGTGTTACCAGGAGTGCGGCAGGAGACTGGGGGGTCCAGGAGGTACCCAGGAGGGTGCAGGACTGCATTCGGAGTGAACCCCACACCCTCGGTTTGCACTGGGTCCTGAGAGTCCATGTGGGTCTGCCCAGACCCATCTTGGGCGGGCAGTAACTTACCCGGGAACTCAGTTGTCAGTTCGCATTCGGAGGGAGGGGCGCAGCCAGCCCTGCCCGTGTCCTGCCTCCGAGTAGAGGCCTGAACTTCTAGAACTTTCCCAAGTGGGAAACCAGGCCCCACCTGCCCAGAAGTCACTACTCAGGAATCACCTTCTGCCTGGCGGATTCCATGCATGCCAGACCTCAGAGCCCTGTGGCCTGGAGCTGCTCCCCTGGGGACTTTGTGTGCAATGCTGCGTCCTGGGCTCTGCGCTGTCCCAGCCTGGCCTGGTCCTGGCTCCTGTGAGCAGCTGCAGAAGCCAGCTCCCTGAGTGGTGACCCCGGCTTTCATTGCCTGAGGGAGAGGCCCAGGGCGGATCCCACAGCTTCCCCATGTATCAGGGTACCTCCCTCCGGCCTGCAGGCCAGCTCTTCCAGGAAGCCGTCCTGGACGCCCCGTGCTTGTGGCTTAGGTGATCTCTTCCCTGACTTGTCCTGTCAGTACTTTCCTGAGCTTTGTGGTATCGTTTCCCATGATCATTCATTCGTTCACCTTGTTAAGTATCGCTTCCTGACGACTTCTAGTTCCCTGATAGACACTGGGTACATCACCTGTCTTCACCCACTTTTATCTGCTAGAAATGCGTCCTTAAATAGAGAAGGCCTCTTAGGACCCATCGCATCTTCGGACTGGAAGTGAGTTTGCACCTGGCCCGTGCTCCCAGGTATTGGGGAAATTTAGGTAAGTCGGGGAGACCTGCTTGTGCCGTCTACTGCAGCTGGTACTTTAAAAGCACCCTCTTTCTCCTTCCTAGACACCCCATTCTGACTTCTTTGCTCTTTTACAAGTTTGCTTCCTCCTCTGATTGCTTGTGCCTCCGTAGCCAGAAGCGTGTGTGTCTCTCTCTCGTCCCTGGAAGAGGTGATTTTGATGAAGGGAAGAGATTTTGATATTAAAGAGGGAATCGAGCGCTTACGCTCTCCCAGGAACAGTTCTGAGCGTTACCATGCACCGGTGCCATCCGTCCTGGTTGGCAAATGAGAGAAACGAGGCCCAGAGATATTAAGTAACTGGCTGAAAGTCACACAGCCAGTGGATAGAGAGCCAGAGTCATACCCAGCAGTCCTCGCCCTTGACCTTTCCTTCTTCCGCCCTCATCCCTTCCTGTGACTCCAGAACTGTCACACAAAATGCCACCGAAAGCTTCAGCTGGGGCATGTCCAAGACTCAAGGCCTCCTCTCCCAGGCACAGCAGGCAGGAGGCTGCAGCCCCATCTGGGGAGCAGGAGCAGTCAGCCGCCCAGAAGGGGCCACCCTCTGCCCGCAAGGGCACCACTCAGAGAGAGCTGGAGGGACAGCTTGGTCATAGTCACATCCACTAACGGCCTTGCTTTGATTGGGGCGTCCAAGCCGGGTGCCCAATGGCAGCTCGAAGGGCAGTTTTCAGCTCAGGCCTCCTTCTGGGGCAGCAGTGGGATGGACACTGGTCAGCGGGACTCCACATCAGTTGCCATGGCAACCGCTCTGGGCATCACCCCGTTCTGGGTCTGTTTTCCTGAGCTCAGCGCTGTGGACAGGTGGGGCTGGGGCTGGTGCCAGCAGGCAGGGGTGGAGCACGGTGGGCGAGGGCCCTGAGCCCCTTCCTCGTGAGCCCAGAATAACTTAGGACAGAGCCGTACATTTGAAAAGAGACCCTCAGCCTGAGAACCTCCTTCCCTGGTCCGCTAGGCTGTGCCTCAGGGAGCCCCACGCATATGCAGTGCCATCTCAGGCCTCCCCTGCCAGCTCCTCTGCCAGCAGCGGCTTCTGGCCCTCTTCCCTGGGCAGCTGCAAACCCTCCTCCTGGGTTCACTGGGTGACGGTCTGCCCCCGGGGAGCCCCTCCACTGCGAAGCCGGGGAGCCTTCTCCAGCCAGAGGCCTTCCCGTCCCCCTGCCCTGTCTACCCCTTCGCCCGGCAGCAACCCCAGCCCGTCCCCGGCCCTTCATGCTGTGATCCACGGGACTCCCAGGAAACACCGGAAACCAGGGAGGCAGGGAGCAAAGGTCAGGGGGGCCAGCTCCTTTCCGCGTCAAAGAAGATTACGAGTCCCAGCTCCCAGAGCTGAGGGCTTGGGCCCAAGTCCGCCTATGATCCCAGTGAGAGCAGGTCAGGGGTCACCAGCTGGCGCCTTTGTGTGTCAATATTAACACAAGAGTCATCTAATTGGGGTGGGTCAGCCGGGTGCCCAGCCAGGACACACAGCAGGAGAGAGAGGGACGGGGCACCCCATGCACTGCTTGAGCCTGTGTTAAAGTTGCCCCGGTTCCTACCAGGGCGGGGTAGTGCCAGCCAGCCAGCCACAGGAGCTCCTGCTGTACTCGGGCTTGGAGCCCGCTGGAGTCACTGCAGCTTCCTGTAAGACTCCGCACTGCCCCGTCCCGCAGCCAAGGAAACGGGGCACGAGACAGCCAGGCCGTGGGCCCCGCTCATCCGTCCCCTCCGCCTGCCGGGGAGCACCGCTGACGGGCTCCATTTCATTAGTAAGAAAAATGAGGCTCAGAGAGAGCTCCAGCTTGCCCGTGGCCACACAGCTTTCAGTGGCAGAGCTGAGTGGTGGACGCAGGTGTGTCCACCCCGGAGTCCACGCCAGCCCAGCATCTCTGTATGTTTAAGCGCATCCCTCCTTCTCCATCTGTGCTCTTCCCTTCTGACTCAGGGAACAGTGACCTCTGCCTGGCTAATGGACACAGACTGACCATGGAGACCAGCATGCCTCTGCCCTGGTTTGGGGTTTGGTGAAGCCCAAGGACTCTGGCCAGAGTGGTCACCTCTAGGAACCTCAGACTCTGCCTTCTCTGCTGCCAAGAAGTCACGGACACACGGAGCACCCCGTGCTTCGAACGGAAACCAGCCCAACAGCACTGAACATCATGAGCACGTCCCAAGGGCCCCGTGTGTGGCCACCATGGAGATCAGAACCCAGCCCATCTCCGCATGCCAGGACGGCCCTGCACGGTGCCCATGAGGCCACAGAGTCTGTGATGAGAGCTATCAGGGGCGGGCTGACTTCCCAGAGCAACTTGGCCAACAGGGTTGGAGGGGCACCCTGACGAGGCCCCTCCATGGGGAACCTGAAGGAGGAGGAGAAGCTGAGGCAGCCGAGAGTGGGAGTGCGGGGGAGGAATAGCTCTTCAAAAGGTCTGACACGCTTTCGCCCCTGGCTGTGTGACAAGCCCCACTTTTTAGGTAACGGAACTGAGGTTTGAGGCTTGAAAGGGCCTTGGGTAGTTGGGCAGGGAACGGCAGTGCCTCAGTGCTGACCTGGGCCTGTCTGACGCTACGTCTTTGACACTGGTGCCTGAGATTGACATCCTGTGCTATGGAAAGCAAGTGTCCCCTGGGGGAAATGCAAATAGGCCTGAGCCGTGCATTACACAGACCTTTTTAGGTGGCCACAGGAGAAACTAAACTCACAGTGAATGAAGCAAAAGGAGCTGTATTGCTTCCGACAGTGAAAGTCCAGGAATTGATGGCTTCAGGGGCAGCTGGACCCAGGGGCTGAAATGTGTGGGTGAGTCTCTCCCTTTCCCAGGTTCTGCTTCTCAGGTGTGGACTTGGGTGTCAGATTCTACATGATAGTTCCTGCAGTCCTCTGCTGTCCCCGTCCTCTCTGTGTGTAAGAAGGCTCCTCTCCACCAATCCTACCAGCTTGCTCACGTGCCCATCCTAGAACCAATCAATGTAGTTAGGGGGCTGGAGTATTCTGATTGGCCCAATCTTGATCACATGACTACCCTGAAACCAATGTAATAGACACTGGGAAAGGCAAAAGGACCCATGGCTGGATCCCCCAAGTGTTCCCAAATAGGAAAAGCCTTCCTCCTCCCTTAAAAGTGAGAGCAGGGTTTTTCTTTCCTGGGAGACCCCAGCGTCACAGGCTTCCACAGCCTTCATCGCCTCATTTATACTCAGCCTTCTGGTGGGATCACCCTGTCCCTCCCTCCTGGTGGCCTCCACTTCTCAAAGCTGCCAGCCCGCCCTTTCTGCTGTCCATTTTCCAAGCACAGGTCCTGGGGCTGAAGAGGAAAAGCACTTGCTTTAAGCCATGCCCGGAGTGATGGAACCAGACCTACTCAGATGTGGCTTTCAAAGTCTACTTGGTCATCACACCTCTGGACAGATGGCCCTACATCATTCGTGACCATAGGCCAATCTATGACAAATCTACCTAGATACTAATCACTGATTCTACTCTGCCCTCCATGAGTCTTGGAGTCATCAGGAAGCCAGGCGTGATTACAGGTGCACACCTGTAATCCCAGCACTCAGGAGGCTGAGGCAGGAGGATCACCATGAGTTCAAGGCCATCCTGAGCTATATAGTGAGCTCAAGACCAGCCTGAACTGCAGACTGAGACCCTGTTTCAAAAAGAGAGGAAAAAAAAAGAAAAAAGAAAAACAGAGTTGGAGTCATCAGGGTAGCTGGGCATGGTGCCACAGAACTCAGGACGCTGAGGCAGGAGGATCACTGCAAGTCCAAGGCCAGCCTAGGCTACATAGGTGAAGGTCAGCTGAACTGCACAGCAGCCCCTGTCTCAGAAACAGTAAAACCAGCATCATCAAGCCGTCTGGGATGGGGCCAACAAGACGGAGGTGAAGAGACATCCCGTCTCCAGCACCGTGGAAAACTACTCTGCGTCTACTCCAAGTGCTCTCCCAAGGTGTCTCAGCGGTTACTGCTGCAGCACGGTTTTGGTCTGCTTTGTGTGGCTGTAACAGAATCCCCAAGGCTGGGCCACTTTATAAAGCAAAGAGGTTTCTGCTGGGCTCTGTCGAGGGCCTCACAATGGGTGGCGTTGCATGGCGGGAGCATCAGCCCAGGCCCTAAGGAGGTGCCAGGCTTTCTAGCAACTCTACCGCACTACACCTGCCAGGCTCCACCTCTTAAAAGCCTCACCTTCAACACCGCCCCATGGGGAGCAAGTCTCAACGTGTGTGAGTGTGGGGGTACACAAACTGTAGTAGACACCTACTCTGTGCCAAGTCCCTGAACTGAACTCAGTGCCCGCAGACCCAGAACTGTTATCCTCCTGGCTCAGCCTACTGAGTGGCTGGAATTACACACATGCAGTACTGCACAGAGCCAGTTTTTCAGCAAGGCCGGGTGGATATTTGCATGACTCTAAAATCAAAATCTTCCTTAAAATTCGTGCCTTGGAGCCTCCTCCCCTGGCTCTGGTCCTGTCTCTGGGCATCAGAGACAGCATGCTGACTCGCTAGTCCTTAGTGGCACCCACCACCTCAGTCACATGGCCCTGCTAGAGACCAGCCCCCACGAATCCTTCCTACAACCCCAGCTGGCAGATGCAACCCATTTAGTGGGTGGGAAGGTAAGAGTTGGGGATGTTGGTCCCAGAGCCGAGCAGAGCATAAAGCTCATCCCTGGTCCCCGTGAGGACAGGGCAGCTCCTCCTGCTTTGCTGTCCGTGGCCTTTGTGAAGGTCAGCAGGGGGTGGGGACATCCTGGCAGCGCAGCAGCGGGGTGGAAGCCAGCAGAGGGTGCTTTAACGGCCCCTGACATTTGGGTTTTACTCTCTGTGGGAAGTGCGCTAATTACTCCCGTTCACTTGGAAGTCCAACTTAACGGCCACTTGGATTTTATGGAGTGCTGTGGGGCTGCCGTTTCTGTGTGACTTCCTGAGACCTCGGTGGCAGAGGGTGGGTCTGCCTCCTCCTGGGCTCCAGGGGGTGGCTCTCTGCCAGGAAGTTGCACCCAGCTGTGCCATCCTCTCAGACCCCTGGAGAGAGGCATAGCACATCATCCCATTCGGCAGATGGGAAAACTGAGGTGGGTTCTGGGGGGGAAGTGGCTGCCCTGCTCTCCCAGCTCGGAAGTCCAGCCCTGGAACCTGGGCCTTTTCCTTGCAGATTTCAGCTTTCCCGAGACTGATAAAGGAATGGCTTCCAGGGAAAGGGGGTGGGGCTCTCAATCTCCCCCAAACAATCACGTGTTAGAGCAAGAAGGCCCCACCCTGCCACCTACCTCACCCCTCTGTGCCTCTTATAGTGGGGAGAACTGCATTCACAGATGCTTGTAGGCAAATGAATAAATGAATGAATGAGTCACAGGTTTAGTGGTTCCAGGACACCTGCCACACCCGGGTGCCTATTAGGTGGCTCAGCCCATGCTCTGCACCCACTGAGCCGACGAGTCCCCGCTCACGCAGAGGTCTGCAGTAGGCACTTTGTTCAATCTTTCTGGTGGCCCTGGAAAATGGGCACTACCACCCACTGCACAGATGAGGAAATGGAGGCTCAGAGGTGAAATCATCTGCCTGGAGCCACACAGGGGATGGCTGATAAAGAATCCAAACCCAGGCCCCTGAACTCTGTGCCCCCGACCAGGGAGGGTCCACTTCCTTCTGCCAGGGTGGCCAGGAGGGGCCAGCGAGAGTGCCGGAAGAGGAGGGAATTTGCAGTGCCCATGGGCCCTGGCCAAAGCAAAGTCCAGCCAAGCCAGAAGTTTCTCAGCGGACCCCCCACCCCCTCCTGAGAGGGGGCTGAAGCCGGCTCAGCGCCTTTGTGCACTGTCTGGAAAGCGGATGTCCTGCCCCTGTGGGAGCCCTGGCTTCCGCCCCCTCCTGCCTCCTCCCGAATTCCAGCGGCTTTCAGTGGCCCACCAGGCCTACCCAACCGCCGCTGAGATTTTACACGGGCCTGCGGTTTCCCCTGTGGTCAGCTCCAGGCGGTGATAACAGGATTAACCCGAGGAGGCAGATCACTTAATTAAACTTTGGGAGGAAGAACGGTGCCTCCTCTCCTCGTGGCAGTGACAGCTCGAGGGGGAGGCTAGAGGTTGCTCTCAGGGGCCAGGCAGAGGCATCGTGCCCCCTGCAGTCAGTTCTGGAGCAGCCCAAGGCCGACAGCATCTTCCCACTTTCCTAACCTGCGCCGAAGTCACAGCATAGTTTGCTACAGAAAGGAGGCATCTACAGCCCCCATGGTGTGGAGCCTAGAGCCCCTCCCACCAGAGTGATGCCTAGGCCCCGCCCACAGGGGTGTGTGGATCCCACAGCCCCCGCCCACAGGGGTGGAGCCTATAAACCTCTCCCACAGGGGGTGGGGCCTCCCCTGGAGGTGGCGTCTACAGCTCCTCCCACAGAGATGGCGCCTACAGTCCCTCCCATAGAGGTGAGCCTGTAGCCCAGCCCATAGAAGAGTGGAGCCACAGCCCCGCCCACAGGGGGTGGAGTCTATAAACCTCTCCCACAGGAGTAGAGTTTACAGCCTCTCCCACCGAAGGGTGGAATCTGTCTCTCTCCCCTTGAATCAGGGTGGCCTCTGACTTACTTTGACCAATAGAACTTTGCAAAAGCACCCCATGCTAATTCTGAGTTCAAGCCTCCAGAGACCTTTGGGCCTCCTACTCTCAGCTTTCCCCTTGAGAGTGACCCTGATCAGGCCTGCCTCAGGATGAGTGGCCTTGTGGAAAGGAACCAAGACCTCCTGGCAGAGGCCATTATAGGCCAGTGCC
This sequence comes from Dolichotis patagonum, assembly GCA_004027295.1. Taxonomy (NCBI): domain Eukaryota; kingdom Metazoa; phylum Chordata; class Mammalia; order Rodentia; family Caviidae; genus Dolichotis; species Dolichotis patagonum. Next base: position 4,495 of record PVJX010042952.1, on the reverse strand, counting down.
CTGCAACTGGCCTTCAAACACAGGAGTACGGTCACCCTGGGTCACACCGCCCATCCCACCGCTGCCCACAGGGGCTTGGGGGAAGCCCAGACAAATCCAAGGGCTGTGTTGCAGAGGCTGGTGAGGGAACACTTCATGCGTACAGCATGGAGCGGCTAAGTGTGGGGCCGTTTGTTTCACAGCACTACTGTAGCATGAGCTGACTGATACAGCCTCACCCTGCCTTTCTGTTACATCTACTCCCCCACCTGTCTTACACCTCAGCTGAGACCTGCAGGCTGAGTCCACCTCAGGTGAAGACAGCAGGGACAGGTCTCTCAGGCAGTGTTACAGCAGGTGCCAAGGCCCTGTGACAGCAGGCCCATAATGAGATGTGAGAAATGAAGACAAGACAGAGGAGGGGTGCCAACATGTTTAAATGGGAAGTGCTGGACGGCCATGGGAGGGTAGCTCATCTGCCTTGTGCTCACCCCCACGGTGAGAGGGCCTGCCTTCCTCCCTGGCCAGACGGGACCTTGAATTTTGGAGACCCTGGCTGATAGCCAAGAACCTTGAAGCTTCTATCAGGATGTGCAACAGGCAGCCTCCTCCACGCAGGCCCACATCTTCCAGAAGGGGCTGCCCAGAGCCTGAGAGGGAGCCAGGAGCCCCTGGAGCTCCCCATGTAGGAGCTCTAAGCCTGGCACCGACACGCTTATCCCAGCACCATCTTCTCAGACTTCAGGTTTCTCTGTCCAGGAAAAGAAACCAGCACTAATAGCTTTTCTTCTGTTTCACCTTTCTTTTTCTTTTTCTTCCTTCTTCTTTTCCCTTTTTGGTACTGGGGAGCCAGGGACTTCACAGTGAGCGATAGCCCACCGCACCTCACCCCCCATTTTAAATTTTTTTCCCCATTTTAAAATTGTTTAAATTAAGGGACAGAATCTCAGTACAATCTCTAAGTTGCCCAGGCTGGGCTCATATTTGCCATCCTCCTGCTTCAGCCTTTCAGAGTGCTGCAATTACAACCTAGCTTTTCTTTGTTCTTAGCCTTCATGGCAATTAGCATTTATCTCAAAAGCAACTCTGATTTAATGGCTGCCTAGGGCAGGAAAGGGTGCCTCAATTGATTAGTAATGTCTGCCTCAGAACAGGAACGAAACACGAGTGATGTGTGCTATGTGTTTGCTATTTTGCTGTAGGGAGTGCTCTGGTAGTTCCTTGAAAAATCTCAAACCAGCCACAAAAGTGAAATCCCACCCAGCGCTTAGGGAGGCCCGAGGCCACCCATGTTGGGGAGGGCCCATGTGGCGTTTCTGACCTCACAGGTCTCTGCAGATGGGGACCCTGAGGCCCATGGAGGCCAAGCGACTTTTCCAGCTCACGCCGTGGGTGCAGAGGCAGGACTGTATTCACCGCCTGACTCTGAATTCAGCTTTACTGCCACCTGCCTCTCAAAAAGCATGTGAGAACCTTTTCTATTTTTAACACACGAGAAAATGAGGTGCCCAGCACCACCGTGGTTAATTTGGGGTGGTGACAATACGGGTGCCAGAGGCACTGCATGCAATTCTCACTTTGTCCTCACAAAATGGATCTGATGAAACGAGTGAGTCATTAGGTTTACAGATGGGGAAACCGAGGCTGGATAGCGTTGTGATTGGCCCCAGCCCTCCTGGGGATAGTACTAGGATCTGAGCCCTGACAGTACTAGGATTCCACACCCTGCACACTTCCTCCACCTCAGTGGCCCTCAGTCCTGCTCCCCTGCCCCTTGCTCTTGTCACCCCAACTGTGCAACCTGTTTGCATCTGTCACCTCCATGTGTGCTGGGGGTCCAGGCAGGGGGTGGAGGAGGAGGGGGCTGCAGGCCCTATTTCTCAGTGGGGAAACTGAGGCCCGGGAGCAGGCCTGTCCACCTGCAGGGCAGGGCAGGGGTCCAGGTGGGTCTGGGGCTCCCTCTGCCCCCTGAGCCCAGCCGGAAGCCCTCCCTCACGCCCTCCATGGCTGTGTCCGCCACGGGAGGTGGGGACAGTGATGGATTCGGGGCCTCCGCTCTCCTTCCCCACCCCGCAGCGCGCGCCCTCCCTCCCGGGCTCCTCCCGCAGACAGATGACAAGTGAGAACGTCTGTGACCCAGAGAAATTATCTTCCCTTCTCTTTCACCGCATAATTTTCTGCCCTCTCGTCTGGACAAGCCTGGGTGATTTTTAGCTACAAAAAAGGGGGGAAAATTATCATTCAGGAAAAAAAAAATAGAAGGCGGCTCCTCGCTCTCCGACAGACAGGCTGTCTCCGGGTGAAAATGAGAATCTCCCAGCCTGCGAATGGAGGGGGGCAGACGCAGCGGGGGTGTTCGCGCTGGAGGGTGAGTATGCGCCCCTGGGGAGTGGGCCGGCCAAGGGCCTGCAGATTCCAGGGGCTGGAGGCATGTGCAGGTTTTCCTGGGGGTGCCCTGCAGCCCCCTCATGGGCATGCACACCTGGAGGGACTCGGGGGAGCCAGCACTGTAGTGAATAAGCTGTCATTTCCCAGGGTCGCCTGGTTCTGCAGGCTCCTGGGCCCAGGAACTGCACCCAACCTGTGGCTTTTTGGAATTCCCTCCATCCTATAGACACGCACACACCAGCATGCACACACGCACAGGGCCACGTGCCCTGGGCCTGCTCCACAAATCAACAAAGCATTATAGATTTATTTTTTTTAACTCTACTTTTAGCCAGGTGTGGTGACAATTAGGGAGGCTGAGGCAGGAGGATCACTGTGAATTTGAGGCTAGCCTGGGCTACATAGTGAGTTCAAGACCAGCCTGAACCACATAGTGAGACCCTGTCTCAAAACAAACAAACAAACAAACAAACCCCTTTCTATTTTATATTTCTGATTTAAAGTTTCAAACATTACCAGAAAGAGTTTAGGAAATATGATTCCATATATTTTCTTTGTACTGTAAGTAACTACAGCTGATGAGTTAAAATTCATTTTTCTACACTTTTCCATGCAAATACGACTTTAAAAACGCACCCACACACATTGGACTCCCCAAAGTTCCTCACTCGCCATTGTCCCTTCCTAACTTTGCTGCCTTAGAGAAGTTCCTTAAACTGTCTGAATTCCTTTCCTCATCTGTAAAATGGGCACAGTTATGGACTGTAGGTTGTAGGGGAAGTTGAATGAATGCTCAATGTGCACAGAACAAACAATGCAGCATACGCAGGAAGAGCTCTGGGTTTTCAGATTTTGCACTGTGGCGCCGGGAGGGGGTGGGGCGGGAATCTGAGGTGGAGGAGGGAGAGGATGGCACACACTGCTCACGGTTGTTCCTGACCGAGCTGGCCTCATCCTGCTGTGTGACCTTGGATAAGCTGCTTTGCTTCTCTGGGCTCCAGCCTCGTCATTTATAAAATGAGGATGGTGACATCGGGGAGGGCCGTCACGAGGGGTGTGGAGAGAGCGCCTGCTTCTGGATGTGACTTGAATGATGGAGGGCGGGGGATTCTTGTGAGAAGCACTTGCGGGATGTCTGGGCCAGAGCCACCTGCCTTCCCCTACCCATGGCTGTCACTCTGGGGACAGGGCAAGTCTCCTGAGGTTGGTGAGACTCCAGAAATGATGCATCCACGTACCCATTTTGCACCTACTAACATGGGCTCTCTTGGAGCCGTCACTACGGAGAGAGGGGCGGCCCTGAGATTAACACAGCTCCAGCGCCTGCAGCGCCCCCATCTGCTGGGAGGCAGGAGATTCTCTGGGTCCTGGGGGACCCCTGGTCCCAGAGCCCCTCCAGTGGGTCTGCAGGGCTCTCCTGCCTGCGTGTTCACGACAGAATGACAGGTGGGGTCCCCTGGGAAGCCCGAGCCGGCCTGGGGACCAGGGGATCCATGAAGCCAGACATGGTGGCGATTTGCAACAATCTTCCAGTGTGCGACTCTTCCTCCCACACTGGTGGGAAAATGTGACTCACTTTCCATAAAGATGCATGAGTGTCACCGTCGTGGCTTTAACACGGGCCACCTCCCACTCGCGTGTGCTAGCTGAGGCCCTCTCTGAGCTGCCCCGGGCCTGCGGGAAGTCCTCTCACACGTCCGCTTTGATTCCTCAAACGGTGCATAGCGACAGGTACAGGATGCGAGCCAAAAATACGGCGCGTGCTTAAATTTTTTCAGAAAATCGTGTGTCACGGGGAGAGTCCCTTCGGGCCGCAGCTGTGCCCTCGCTGTGCGCACACTTAGCGCAGCATCCGTGGACGAGGTCAGCAGGGGTGACTTCACCAGCCTGCCCTTCCGGTAGGGGTACTCGGGGAGCCGTCACCATATTTTTGATCGCACTGTGTAAAGACCCCGAGAGAAGGGCTGGTGGGGACCCCGGGCGCTGCAGGAGGAAGGAAAGGGGAGTCGGGGGTCCACACACCAGGCCTCTCCCTGCCCTGTCCGCGCGCCTTCAGCCAGCGCCCCCTGCTGGCCACACTAAGCAGGGCCTCTCACAGGAAGGCTTTTTTGTTTTCCCTTTCCTGATT
>PVJX010042950.1:0-13904 GCA_004027295.1 Dolichotis patagonum | reverse complement strand
GTTTTCATGACCATAAATAGCAGGTAATACTTGAAAGAATGACCTTTAGTTAGACTTTTTATTAGAGGAGCTGAGAAATATTTTTGTTGTGTTTCTAACCTTCAGGACACTTGTCATTATTTAGGAGACAGTGACCTTTGAGGATGTAGCTGTGAATTTCACCCCAGAAGAGTGGAATTTACTGACTCCATTTCAAAAGAATCTCTACATAGGTGTGATGTGGGAAACATATATGAATATTACTCTGACAGGTAAAGATGATATGATTTATTTATTTATACAAACAGCATTAAATTTTGCTCAGTGATATAGTTTAATATATTTGATAGTTATAACATTGGCTTGCATATCTCAGTCCTGATTATATTATACCATGAGTATAACTGGAACCAGTGATGACTTAATGTATTGTTATAGTGAATTTTTATTTCTATGTCTGTAATACAGGAAGAATGTTGCATAACAAGCAAATTGAACAAGAGGGCAAAAATTACTCAAGAAAATCAAGGTGACTGACACATATAAGAGTAAGGGAAAGTAAAGTGTCAGTGTGTGAGCTTAAATATTGCAACAAAGAAATGGAAGAAATGAGGTCAAGTTGCACTTTAACCTCAGAAAAATATCAAGAGATACACTTGTTTTTATTTTGTATTATCTGAGAATCCATAGAAAAAAATATTTGAATGTATGAATCAAAGGTAGTGCTGATACTATGTACCAAAGAACACTATCTAATACAACTCTTTAAAGTTGTTTTTATGGTTAACATCATGGAAATATATGACAGTAAATTTAAATATTGTGTTCTGATATGTAGGAAATGAACAAATTGTGAATTTTGATAGAAATTCGTCTTCAAAATATCATTTATGTAAATATGTGAATACTGACTCATGATCAAAAAAATTTTTCACATACAATCAGTATTCAAAATTGAAATAAATGCTACTGTTATTATAAGTACTTTGTAAATAGTCTATAGAATGTTGAGCTCTTTACATTTATAATTCCTCATACATTGTTGATGGATACATAAAATTAAAAACTGCTAATAGGGAGGTCTAAAAAATAAACAATACATTTCATATTGTTTCACATGTACATGCATCAGCATATACCTTTTTTTTTTTACTTTTGAGCCATGATTTTATACTGTAGTTCAGGTTGACATTGAACTTCCTGTGTAGTTCCATACTGACCTGAAACTCAGGCCGATCCTCCTGCCTCAACTCCAAACTGTTAAGTGGGTTGTACTATGTCATTATGTTCATCAGTTCTCATAGTATATTGTCAAATAGATGAAAATCATCAAATGCTAGTGATCCCCACAGTGTTATGTTCAATCCAGCACATGAAAGGGCATTTACAATATCTAGTACAGGAATCACCTAACAGCAGCTAAGCTCTGGGAAGAGCCCAGATGCCATCACTGGATTCCCAGATAAAGAAAATATGGGCTCAGATCATCATAGGGGCACATTCTTACAATGCCAGCACTCTGCATGGCTGAATCAGCAGGATGACGACTTGAATTTCAGCATGAGCAAGTTCATGATCAATAAGAATCTCTCTCCAAAAAACAAATAATAGATCAGCAAATGTAATTCAGTCTAAGACCTGTGTTTAACTCTACACTGAAAAAAAATATGCTATACAAGACACCGTGACATCATTTCCCAAGAAACAAATAGAGTTGGACATTAAGTGAAATAAAGGAGACACAGAAATGGAAATATCAAAATTTTTCTCTCAATTGGGAAATTAAAAGCATATTTGAGAAGTAAAACTAAAGTGAGATAATACATGACCAGAAATCCTTACTTTCTGTAGATAAGAAAGATGATTAGGTTAAATAGACAAGGGGGAGAATGAAGACACTAAGAGGTAAAAAATAAAAAGGATCAATATTTGATAGTGATTTGTACCAATCTCCTAAAATGATATTATGTATTAGAATCAAATACCAATTTGAAATTGCCAAATGAACAATACTTTTTAGAATGAATAGTACTTTGAAAGAAGTTCTGCTGGGCAATAAGTCAGTTAACCATCAGAATTACTTAGCAGGCATCAAACCAAACTTATCACCATAAATCTCATTTGTGAGTATGGAGCTCTTGTCATTGTGATTGATATCTTTCTTTGTATTTTACAGATATGGTGGAGACAATTATTTGAGAACTGAAGAGCATCAATATAAATGTAATGAATATATACAGACCTGCAGGGACTTCCAGTCCTTTCAGAAGCATGAAACAAGGAAGACTGGAGAGAGGCCCTGTCAATATGGGCAATGTGGGGAGGACAGCTCTGATCTTAGGGAACAAAGTCACTCTGGGCAGTAAAACTTTGTGGCTAAGAAAAGTGTGAAAGCCTACACAACACCTAAAGTGTTCAAACCCATGAGAGAAATCACAGTTCTGGGAAGTCATATGTACAAAAACACCATGAGAATAGTTATATTTCTTCATACCATATTGAAAAAGATGTTAGAAAATATGATGGAGAGAAACACTATATAACTGAGAAATGTGCAAAAGCATTATCTCATACTAGTGCCTTAAAAAGCATAAAGAGTTTCACACTGGAAAGCAACCATATGAATTCAAGCAATGTGAGAAAACATTCAGTACTCAGAGTAACTGTCAAAGAGATAAAAGGATTCACAATGTGCAGAAAACATATGTATGCAACAAATGTGGGAAAACATTCAGTAGAGCCTCTTATGTTAAAATACATGATAGAATTCACACTGGGGAGAAACCATATGTATGTAAGCAATGTGGAAATCTTTCATTCAAAATAATACCCTTATTAAACATGAAAGAATTCACACTGGGGAGAAACCCTATGTATGCAACAAATGTGGGAAAGCATTTATAACGGGTTCAAGTTATAAAATACATGAAAGAATTCACACTGGGGAGATACCCTTTGTATGTAAGCAATGTGGGAAATCTTTCACTCAAAATAATATCCTTATTAAACATGAAAGAATTCACACTGGGGAGAAACCCTATGTGTGCAACAAATGTGGGAAAGCATTCCGTATAGCCTCTCACTGTAAAGCACATGATAGAATTCACACTGGGGAGAAACCATATATATGTAAGCAATGTGGGAAATCTTTCAATCAAAGTAGTAACCTTATTACACATGAAAGAATCCACACCGGGAAGAAATCCTATGTATGCAACAAATGTGGGAAAGCATTCAGTACACCCTCTGGTTGTAAAGCACATGATAGAATTCACACTGGGGAGAAACCATATGTATGGAAACAATGTGGGAAATCTTTCAGTCAACATGGTCACCTCATTACATATGAAAGAATTCACACTGAGGAGAAAGTCTTTGAATGTAAGCAATGTGGGCAAACTTTCAGTCAAAATGGTGCCTTATTGGACATGAAAGAATTCACATTGAGGAGAAGCCATATGTATGTAAGCAATGTGGGATATATTTCAGTCAAAATGGTCACCTTATTAGACATGAAAGAATTCACATTGGGAAGAAACTCTATGTATGCAACAAATGTGGGAAAGCATTCAGTACAGCCTCTCTTTATAAAGTACATGATAGAATTCACACTGGGGAGAAGCCCTATGTATGTAAACAATGTGGGAAATCTTTCAGTCAAAAAGATCACCTTATTATACATGAAAGAATTCACACTGCAGAGAAACCATATGTATGTAAGCAATGTGGGAAATCTTTCACTCAAAATTGTACCCTTATTCATGAACGAACTCACACTAGGTAGAGCATCTATGAATATAACCAATATGTCAAAGCATTCAATATGCATAAGTGCTGAAAATAAATCCTATCTATCTGTGTAAACAATTTAGGATGTTTTTCAGCTATATTAGTAGTTTTTGTGTGTATGAAAGTATGCACTCTGTAGAAAAACCGTATCTATATGACAAGTGAGTAAATGGATTTGTTGATAAATTCTCACTTTATAAAAATAAAAGATTCCACACTAAGAAGAAACCCTATAAACACAAGGAATGTAGGAAAACTTCCCACAACCAAACAGATAGTCACTACATGAAAGAACTCACTCTGTGTAGTGATTCTGTGCATTTGAACAGTACTAGACAGTATTTACTGCACAAAGATGCCATCAAATAGATGAATTATGCACACAAGGAAGAAACTTTATGTATGGAGGCAGTACCGAAGTGGTTTGCTCCAATGTTTTCCTTTAGGAAACATAAGATTCCTCTCATGCTGGAGTGTAACTGCATGTAAGTAATTTTGGTAAATGTTGAGTTGACAGAGCTGCTAACCTTCTGGATGATATACTACTGTGTCTGGAGCATATGTATGCAATGTGGGAAAGCAATCAGTATCCATGGTTATTGTCAAACTTGTGAAAATAATCATAGTTAAGTGAAATCATAAATATTTAAGTGACTATTTTGAAAATACTTTGAAAATTACTCCTCTAGAGGAGACCTGTTAGAAAAGTATAAAATTATAACTGTCAATGTATACTCATAGATTTTTTTGAAAACACTCTCAAACACAGGTATCCTAAAATGTTTTGGTTTCTTTTTTCATAAATCACACATCAATATCTGATCTATTTTTCTGTAGTCTTAATAAAAAATGTTTTTTAAAGAAAATTTAAGTACACTGAATCTTTTTTCCCATGTTTTTGATCCACCAAGGTCTTGCCTTGATGGATGACACCCAATTATCTCATGACCATTTTTCCCACCGGAATCTGTAACTCTTATGTCAGTTAGTCAAAAAGGATCTAAACATTCATACTCAAAAGTGTGCTTGTATTCATGGACTGTATCTATGTGGCCATGCTTATGTTAAGATATACCATAACAAATGCAAATCAGACTCAGTTACTGTTTTAAATAAGAATGAATTTAAACTATGGAGAAATCTTCTCTATGCAAGAAGTTTGGAAAATTATTCAGCACACAAACAGTTTCTAAAATACATGATAGAACTCACACTTGGGAGAAACTATGTAGTTGAATGATGTGGAAAATCTTTCAGTCAGTATTGTAACTTCATCCATAAAATAATTCACATTTGGGACAAACCTTATGTAAGACATATTTAGAAGGCTTTCCTTATAATCCACATTTTCTAAACAGAAGATCCCATACAGGGAGAACCCTTATATATATTAGCAATGTGGGAAATCTACCAGCCAAATCCATAGCTTTCTAATGAATCAGAGAATTCACAATGCAAAGAAACTCTATAGATAAGCAATTTGGGCAAATATTCAGATCACATAGTAACTGACAAACACATGAAAGAACCCACAATAGGCAGAATCTGTCTGCATGTAAGCAATGCAGCAAAAGATTCCATCACCAGTGATTGTAGTGACATGAGAGAATTCACACAGGGAAGTAACCTTTTGCATTCCAACAATAGAGAAAAGCTTTCAGTGCAGATAATGCCATCAAATAAGGAAATAATGCACACAAGGGAAAAGACCCCATGAAAGTGGTCAATATGAGAAGGATTTCTTGCAAATTTTTCACTTTATAAATGCTAAATTTCCCACACACTGGCCAGTAACTGTGTGAAAAAGATGTATTAAGAGAAAGATTCCATTCACAGAGATGCTAACCTCCCAAATGATACCACATTATGGACAAAGCCTATGTATGTTCTGTGAGAAAGCACTCAATATAAATGGGTAAGGTCAAATCATTTAAGTCAGCACTATGAAGAGAAATTGTACATATGTAAGTGACTATTTTGAAAATACTTTGCAAATTATTCATGTAGTCTAGACCTGTAGAAGTACTGTAAAAATTTGCTGTCAATATATATTCATAGATTTTCCAGCAATCACACTTGAAGCTGGAGATATCCCAAAACATATTCATTTTGTGTTTCAGTATCACACATAACTAGCTGACATACTTGTCCATAGTCTTACTATAAAAAAATCACAAATTTAAAAGATAATTGAAGGATTCTTACAATTTTCTGCAAAGTTTTGATCCATTGATACAGTCTTCGTGGTTGACATTGTTTTCCACTTCTATGGATCTCTACTATGTTTTCTAGAATGATCTACACAAACACATTCATAAGTGTCCTTCATCAGGTATTATGACATGTATCTATGTATGTATGCTTCTGATAAGATGATCACAAAGCATAAGCAAATTTAAAATATATATATATATATAATTACATCAGTGCCTGTTTCTAGTACATCATGTAAGTGTTCATCTTTGGAAGGCACCAATGTGTATGATAGGTCTGAGTTCTTTATTGTTGCTTTAGCACTCTATTTATATTTTCCTCTATTTCTTGCTCCTGTCCATTTTTGAAAGATTATGCTCTAACTGCCTATTACTCATCAGATACATTGATGCAAATTTAAAATCCATGCCTCTTAAATTAAGTCAGTCATTTGTAAATAGCAGAATAATGAAGATGCAAGTGGAATAGGATTTCACAAAAGTTCCTAGGGTTCAAAGGAAAATGCATAGACTATGACTCCTAGATTAGGGATAGTGAGTGGTACAAATGATGTCATATCATGACACCAGAAACAGAGTCACCAGTGTGCAATAAATAAGGTGATAATCACAGGTGTGTAAATTAAATGTATGAGAAGTGTAGCATTGGATTTTTTTTTGTCTGAAATGATCTTGCTATGAAGTTCAGGCTGGCCTTGGTCTCACTTTACTATCCAGGCTGGTTTTGGGCTCACTTTGTAGTCTAGGTTGGTGTTGGGCTCACTTTGTAGTCCAGGCTGAACTTGGGCTCGCTTTGTAGTTCAGGCTGACCTTGAACTTGCCACAATTATCCTGCCTTAGCCTTTCAAGTCCTCGGGTTAAAGGCATGCATCACCATTCCCAGATTGTTGAGTTAGATTTCACTAGGAAAAAAATTTCACTCAGGGTGATAATACACCACTTTGCCACTCGCTGTCCAGGCTTTGGGGCATGGCACTACTAAACTCTCATAGTCTCTCTTTAGACTCATGTTCCACAGTGGTATTTTAGCTGGATTTTAATATATTAAAATAAAATTCAGAAGTTAAATTTCACAAACTAAATCATGTTCCTTTCTCAGCAGCATAAATAAAACTAATGTCATGTGGATCCACAATGGATCTCAGTTTCCTTCATCAGAGATCTATCATGTGATGTCACAACCTTACAAGAAGGTTAGTGCAAGGCAGGATGAGATATGAAGAGAAAGACAACATATTCACAGGATGCTGATTACACTGTGGTCATTATGCCGATTTCTGTGTTTAGTACCATTTAATTACTTATTCATATATATTATTTAATATATTCCAAAATCATAAATATATATAAAATGTGACATATGCAAGTTTCCCTGTGTGTAATATATTACTCTCCAGTATTGGAAATATACATTGAGGGAGTTGGCATTTCTGCACACTTGATCCTGAGGTAGAATATTGTTGACAAATTACTACAATGTAGTTCCTACTTATATTCCCTTATTTTAATGTTTTTTCATTTTTAAATACAATGATTCAGATATTGGCAAAGTGGTGATTTCAGGTGATTTATGCAATCTGGGAAACTGAGGCAAGAGGATTTCAACTTTGCACTTTAAGCCCAGGCTTGGCAACTTGGAAACACAGTGAAAACCTTTCAGCAACTAAAAAATAGTGCTGGGGAGATAGATCAGTATAAACATCCTCTATTTCGATCTCAGTCCTGAAAAGTTAAATAGACCTGGCTTCCTGATAAGGCAGTAAAACTACTGGCCTCATCTCACACTCTGAGTAGAACTGGCCTGTTCTCACCATCTCCCCTCTGAGTTTAGGTGTTATATTTAGAATAAGTAGTCTCAAATCACTGGAGTACAGTTTCCATCCTAATTACTGGATGTAGGAGTGAACTTGCCAAAAATACAGCTAGTCAATCCCTGGTCTGTAAAGACAAGAGCAACCACAGTTTAAGTGCAGCAATGCCCTTGTGGACCATTTCAGTAGCCCATATGTAATTCAAGAATGGCACCTGCCACCTTGCTCATCAGTACAGATTTTGGATCACTTTCCCTGTCCTTTCAGTCTCAAATATTTGGTCACTCATCACCAACTATTGGGTGATGCAGGAAGGCTGTGTGCATTGTGAACTGGGAAGACACATAGAGAGATCAGCACAATTGGATATGGAGTCTTCCTTGGTATTTTTCCTACCATGTTTTGGACCCAGGGTCACCTGCTGAAGAAGGTCCTTAGAATTTGAGCCTGGCTGCTGGATGACTTCCTCAGACAGCAGAAATCAAATACACAAGCAAAATTCCTAGAGGCTAGACATGTAAATTTGGCGCCACATGTTCTGAGCTGGATACAGATGGAGTAGAAGTTATCTGATGAAGTTGGAATCTTCCCATGAAAGCCGTGAAGTTTGTGGCCTGACTTCTGTGCTGGCTTCAACCTGATCCATTCAGGTCTGTGCCATGAGTCTTTACTGGCAGTGGGGACCCCACTGCCCTGTCTTGTTCCTGCTTCAACTTAACCCTCACACAAAGTGACACCATTCAGAAAATTCTGCTGCAGCTCTGTGTCTTGACACTGTTGCTTTGTTTTGTTTTGTTGTGTTGTGTTTTGGTGTTTTTTGTCTTTTTGAGACAGGATCTTGCTATGTAGTTCAGGCTGGCATTGGGTTAACTTTGTAGTCCAGGCTGGTCTGGAACTGGCACAATCCACCTGCCTCAGCCTCCCAAGTGCTGAGATTACAGGAGTGTGCCACCATGCCCAGTTTGACACTATTTATGGTGACTTCATTAGTGCATGGGGAGTCTACAGCTTCACCTGAAACTTTGACATAGAAAAGTATTTTTTTCTTCTGTTCCCATTCCATCTTTTTTCTCAAGGTCAGTCTTCATTGCCTGCATTTACTGAATGTTTTGGAAGCAAAGTGTCAAGTTCATGACCTGAATACAGAATCAAGTATTAATAAGGTAGGAGTTAAATTTTCATTTTCCTGATCACCTGCCCATGGGCATACACAATACAAGTGACTGGGTTTCCAGAGAATATGGAGGCAGTTTCCGCCTCTGACATAATCTGTGCCATGGAGTGCTTTTCACAAATGTGAATGCTGACTGAGGTAGAACATGATTCAGTGTTCTGTATCAGCAAGTCAGTCATGGGCAAAAAGAAGCACAAAAGAAAACCAGAATAGTTTTTCTTAGGGGATGGCAGAGCATGGCAGTATCAATTCCTGGACCAAGGACGGTCTTCCTGAGCTCTGCCTGTTTTAGGGTGAACATAAATCCTCAGTCTTGACCTGACTCAGGATGAGAGGTGGTCAAAGACCATAGACCTGAAGACCCAATGGAAATTTAGAGGTTAATCTGTTGATATTAATAATCCAATCATTTTACTTACAATTCTGAATTCAAACAGTGGAATATTGGCAAGAAAGAATCTGGCTGTAGTGAATCTGCATGTGTGTTTGTGTGTGTGTTCTTCTAATTGCAATGAGGAAATATTTCTTTTTCCCTGGTTTGTTTCTCTAAACCAAAAACAATTGCAATTTTTAATCTTTGCTAGGTAGATAGCTGAAAGACAATATTAAGATAATTAATAAATCTTTCCACATACATTCAATCTCAAAATGATTTCAAAATTTCATATAAATTGCCCAAAATAGTGGATTACATTTTGCTGTTCTGCAGCCTGCATATAATATATATTGGTTTTTATAGGAGTTACATTATTACTATTTTTTTCAGTGAGATATTCTTAATTTTCACATTAATCACAGGTAAATTATAATTGTAAATGATATATCTTTATTCCTCTTTTAGGTATTCCCTTTTGCTCTCTACAATCCCTCTTTTCCTCCTTGTTTTCAATGATTTTTCCTGCTTTTTTCCATCTTTTCTGATTGTCTCCTTTTCTTTCACACTCTCCTTCTCTAGTTCTTTGTTTTTGAACAACTGCTTACTATTTCACTATATCTATTTTGCAATTGCTTTATATTTACACTTTCAAATTTTCACACCAATGAGACAATGACATATTTATTCAAGTTTGTGTCATTTACGTCACTGATGGAGATTGTGAAGGTCCATCATTTTAGCTGTTAATGTCTGAAGATTATCCTTAATGGCTGGGAATTATACCACTGATTTAAAAAAATCATGTCTTTTTAATATATTCATTAGTTGATGGGCATTTTGAATGTTTCCATGATCTAGGCAGTACAAAATATTGTCTTATAAACATGGGTACATATACATCACCGTGGTAAAATGTGTTAAGTTGATTTGGGAAGATACCAAGTTGGAGAACAGTTGTAACACATGGGACATTTAATAGGAGATAAGTTTTAGGAATGTCTGCGTTGATTTCCAGAGGGGTGTGTCTGTTTACACTTCTATCAACAGTGAAGAGTTGTTTCTTTCCCACATTCCTCTTAGGAATTTTTATTGATTGCTTTCTTGATAATTTCCCTTTATCTGTAGTGAAAGGAAATCTCAGAGTTATTTTAATTTGTGTCTCTCAAAAGACCAATACATGGAACTTTTCTGCATATATTTATTTGCCATTTGTCCTTCTTCATCTGAGAGAAGTGTATTCATCTCAGATGCCCATTTTTGGATTCAGTCTTTAAATTTGGAGGTTCTGATCTACAATTGTATATATGTTCCAGATATTAGTCCTTTGTCAGAGAATAAACAGCCAAAATCATTTTCTGATTCAATAGATTTTGCTTTCACTCTTGTAATGATTTATTTTGTTGAGCAAAAGGTTTTTAATAAGATGAGATCCGAGCTTTTGATTTTTTTGTGATATTTTTGTGTGATCTTGGTTTTGGTCATAAAGATTTTGCCTACACTTAAGTGCTCAACTGTTCTGTCTGGCTGCCCTCCCAAATCAATTTGTGTTTATCTTTGAACAATTTGATTTTTCAAAAAAGTTGGATCTTTGACCTATTTCTAATTTCATTTAGTGCATGGTGAGATATATAGGTCTACCTTATTTTTTTTTCATGTGGAAATAGAGTTTTTTAAGTACCATTTATTATACAAGTTACCTTTATTCCACAGATTGTGCTTATCACTTTGTAAAACATAATCAGTTATTGGAGTCATTGCTGCATCTTCTAATCTGTTCCATTGATCTTTTTTATTTTCTGGTACCCATTTTTTAAAATCATAGTTGCTCTGTATTATAGTTGCTAGTCAGAGATTGTGATGCATCATGCCTCATCTTTGGTACCTAGGAATATTTTTGATATTCGAGATCTTTTCTGGTCCAGATGATTGAATGTTAGCATTCTTTTCTCTATTTTTGGAAGGCATGATTATTGTACTACGATTGGAATTGCATTATATGCATATAAAATTTTTGGAAATATGGCCATTTTGATTACATTTTTTTCTTCTTACCAATGAGGAAGGAATATCTTTTCATTTTGTGATATCCTCTTAGGTTTCCTTTTGCACAGTGTGTAGTTTTCATTACAGAGCTCGTTTGCCTCCTTTTGTTACATTGATTCTTATTTATTTCATTTTTTCATGCTTTTCAAAAGAGATTTTTTCATTTATTCTTCTCTCAGTGAGTTTGTTATTTTTACACAGGAACACTATTGAGGTTTTAGTGTTTACTTTGCACCCAGTTATATGACTGAATTGGTTTCTTATGTCTAGAATTATTTTGTTGGAATGTTTGACGTACTATAGATACAACGGCATGTCCAGTATAGTATCAGGTCATCAGCAAATAATGATAATTTAACTGCTTCATTTTAGTTTTCTCATTGTGTTATTTGTTTCTCTTTTACATTTTCTTATCATTTGTATTGCTTTAACTTTTCTTCATCTATTACTCTGGTTACTGTTCCAGGTGTACATAGAAAAAAATTGGTGATAATGGATACTTCGTCTTGTTTCAGATTTTTGAGTGAAAGTTTGCAGTTTTCATTCATTTAGACTGATATTTGTTGTTGGTTGTCATAGTGAGATTAATCAGATTGATATAAAAACCATATTTTCCATTTTTATAAGAAAATTACCATAAATATCTGTTCTTCTTTGTGAAATGGTTTTTGTGTATCTATTGAAATGAATGTGTGATCTTTTTCTAAGTTTCTGTTGATATATATTACATATAATACGCTGTAATTATATCAATCCTGCCATTGTCCCTCATTTACTCTCTCTTCTGCTCTGGTCTTCAGTCTCATCTCCAATTGTCTTGTTAGTGAACTTGGTGTTAGAAAAAGTTCTCATATGATACACTGGGAAAGTATGGAGTCTTACTGAGTCCTTTCACAGAAAAAGAATTTTGAGAACTTGTAAATAGGAGGTAAGCAAAATGTTTAATGTGCTGCAATTTTAGTATGTTTTGGAACGTTGAGTGTGGACCATCAAGAGTGGGAGCTGTACTGTAGTTTGGACCTGGGAAATATGTATTTTTGTTAGTGGGAATCTGAAATTTTACCTTCTATCATCTCCATCGTTTGGGTAGGTGAGTAGAATGGCCCATGTATAGTATGATAATGAAGATTTAAAAGAAGAAAACCTATTGCATAGGTAAGCAGTGATCTATTTATGAGTGAAAAGCACATATGCTGCTACGAAATGGAAGGCTGAACAGTCTTCTATGTAAATGGTAATTCTCCCTGCTTATTCTGCTCCTTGAGTAGACAAAAAAAGTTAAAGTTCATATTTTTGAAGTATAGTTTTCATTTTGAAAAGCATGATTTTTACTTGTCTCCTTTTACATAACATATTTCTTCCATTATATCTCACCTGTCAAGTTGGACTTCTTATTTATTTCTGCAAGAGGCTACGTGGCCCATTGTCTGCAACTCCTTCAAGATGAGGAAGGAGATTTATTCATTCTAGCAGGGATCAAAAATCTCATCCTGGTGGAACTATAGAAAGAAAAGAATGTTGTATTTGTTGCACCATATTGTTTGCTAGTCTGGAAGTTATTCATGAATATGTGCAAGTTAATGATGATTCAAATGTGTTTTATAAGCACATTTATTAATCAGGGACAGAAATTAAAATTACAATATTGATACTGGTTTGAAAAATTGTCCAGTATGCTAACATTTGGTTTAAGTTTATATTATTTTTTAGATTTTTTAAAGAAAATTATCATATTCTTGGTATAAAAGTCATCACATTCACCATAGGGACTTTGCTCCTTACATGATGTATCTTGATTCTTTTTTTTTTAATTTAAAAGAGAATAACACAAAAGGGGGCAGTACAGAGCAGATCAGAAGAGGACAACATAGGCAACACAGTACTTTACATTAAGTCAACTGGACATCAACAGTATCTAACACCATATCTCTTACTCTACTATAGTTGAGCATAGTTTCAATTACAAATAATATCAAACATAACACAATAGTATAAAGCCATGCATATAGTGAAAGAATTCCAGGGCTTTCTGAACCGAATAACAGAAAATGATCAATGGGTATTATAATATCTCATTTTTGATAAAAAAAGAAAAAATTGTTTGAACTATCACACATATTCAAATTCCAATGAGACACAATGTGGTAGACAGAACCAATGGTAATAGAACAAAAAAAAAGCAAGGTAGGAATTTTAAGAAGGATAATATTAAATCAGCAATAGCTGTCATGATGTTTTCTTCAAAACAGCTGTTCAAATCATCACGTATGATATAGTCAAACAAAACAGGATAACACCATTCCAACTCATGATTTAAAATTTTGAAAGACTTCGAAGCTATGAGATGGGGCCTCATGCTTACCATAAAGTCTTATATACTCTTATCAAATCTCATATTAGGGAGATTATATGGTATTTACCCTTGTGAGTTTGGTTTATTTCACTTAAGAGAATGGTCTCAAGTCGTGTCCATTTATTTATAAATATCTCGATGTGATAATTCTTTATAGCTGAGTAGT